>JAECUM010001075.1:0-149189 GCA_016617855.1 Megalonaias nervosa
TATATATATATATATATATATATATATATATATATATATATATATATATATATAAAACACGATTATTAGTACATGAAGCAGAGGATACAGACAGGTTATTCTAGTTGTAAGGCCATGCTCCAATATCAACACCATGTATTTTGGCCATGTGACTTCCAAAGAGCACAGCAGAAACTGACAGGAGTACCTAGATTACATGTACATTTGAGCACATGCATAGGTGTCTTCAAACTATTGTGTTTATCTATTCAAACCATATTTGCTACTGGTGCTATGGTTGAGTAAACTATTTTACAAGTACATGTTTAGGGATAATTGAAAACAATATTTGATCTTTCGGACTTGGTAAATTTTGGGTCAAGTTTCAAAACTACAATTTTTTTTATTTTTTTTTAAATTGGTTGTTCTAAAGACGGTTGATTAAATAGTTTAACCTATTTGTCATTACAACAATGCAATATGGATGCTCCTATCAGTTATAATTAATCATAATGTATAGTTTTTGCTCTGCTCATTGGAAGTCATATTTCCAAAATACACGGTGTAATGGCCAAGAACGGCACACAATCTTCAATAATAGAGATCGTGTTCAGCAGGTTTAGCAAGCAATTTATAGACACACGTGAATCTCCCGTGAAATAAATAATGTACAGAATGCCACATACCACGCACCAAGTTTTTTGCCCACTTTAACAGATGCTTAGAGGATATCTACGTTCTTTGAGTAGAGATACTGAAATGTTTTACACGTAAAGTGGAAACATTGTTCAACTTCGCTTCCGTATATCTGCTCGAAAACGTAGATTGTTCTTTCTTTATTACATATTTTTAAGCAAAAATCGTCGATTTGCACAGATTTTTTCCATTATATGCAAATGCAGTTAACAGCTGCATTACTAATTCGAAAAGAAGGAAGTTCCGAAATTTCACAATGACGTTGGGGGGGGGGGGGGCACGACGTTTAACACATTTAGCAAGTACACATCATGCTTCAAATGCAGTATTTTGTCAAAATAATGATTGTATTCCTACGCATATGAACATTTTTTTTTTTATTTGTGTTACTACATTTTATGCGCGGATTGATACGGGGTAATGCAGAAAGACTACAGATCGGTTGTATCTGACAGACGTCAGAGCGTTACATCTTTAAACAACAGTTTGAAATCATTGTGAGTTTATTTGTAAGAGTTTTTGTTCATAATTTTGTTTATTTCTATATTCAATATGCCAGTTTTGGTGACCTTGGCAAGCAGTAACTGTCTTAGAAAAGCTGGGCCCGATTTGGATCATTTTGGCGGGGCCCCCTGGATTTACGCACCGGGCCCCTTGTGAGCACGACATTTGGAAATAAACCTTTTAACAAGTTTTATATTATATTGAACTTAAAATTTTCTTCCTTTGCTTTAATATGACTATCTCTCTATAAATATATTTGTAAAAATTAATAACGCGCGTGTCTACGATGTCTGCAGTGTGACAGCTTATAGTGATGTCTAGCACTGGGGCATCATGCCGCTGACATGTAGCACGATGTCCCATCCAGTATCATTATCCTGACACCCGGCCGACCAGTTCAAACACTAACCTCTTAATCCTGCGCGCCTAGCAAGGCAGCTGTTAGTACCATTTTTATGTCTTTGGTATGACTCGGCCGGGGTTCGAACCCGCGACCTCCCGCATCCGAGACGGACGCTCTAACCACTAAGCCACCGGAGCGGTCTGTTAAGTTTGGGGAGGAGTCCTTTATTGGTAATATATCTGTCAAAATGAATGACAGTATTTCAATGACAGTGATAGATCTTTGCAGTGAGCTTTGGACTGCGAGTCGAATAAACTCTTCATTTGTCACATGTCAGTGGCAGATATGATGCTAAAAGCAATACTTAAATGTGACGGATGTCAAAACAGCGTTATTTTGGTTGCAATTTTCTCCAAATTGTAATCACTTGATTATATCGTCATTTAAGCTTAAAACATACATGCATGTGATAAAAGTACATATTTGCAAAATCATAGGCAACAATTTCGTAAGAACACCATTATAAAAAAACAACAACCCAAGTTAGATAGCAGAAAATGTTCGAAATGGGAGATATAAATGGTAAGATACAAAGGAGATCCAAGGAAAGGTGGTTGCAAAAGATAGGAGAGTATCTGATTGGTCACGTTTTACAGTGTAATTAGCAACTATTTTTTTTTCTTCGGTTGAAAGGCAGCACATTGATTTGATTTAAAATGCCCAGGACAACTGTCCTGACACTCCTTCCGTCTGCACTTTGAAGTCAGACTGGAGCAGCTTATAATCCCGTAATGCAGTAAAAGACCCAATGTCTTAATTTGATGATTAAACCCACTCTTTTTACAGTGTTGGCAAATTAACTTGAACAGATTTGTTATTAGTAGCATTAATGCACTGAATACATTAATTTGCTCGTGACATTTAATAATCATGGCCAACAAATTTTTATATACTTGTAGCATTACATTCTATATGCTTCGATTTTATGTTTTGGATGTATCATGTCCTGTGTGTGTGTGTGTGTGTGTGTGTGTGTGTGTGTGTGCCTGCCTAGCCGTAACGTTAAACGAGAACATTTATTTAAAAAAGTGGCCAACAGGAAGAAAAGAAAATTCAGGGTCATCAGGGTCTGATCTGATATACTGGAATGTAGCACATTTTAATTGTTTTCGTTTAAAACAATTGTAGAATGTACTAGACAAAATATCTTGGATCGGTATGAGAACAGGAAAAAAAAAAAAAAAATGGCAGCCGCCCTTACGCCACCAACGACTCTCTTAACATAACGGCGCCCGCCCTTCCACCGTCATATTGACATATCAGCGAATTTTCCTGTCAGCATACCGACTGAATATATTTTGTCCAGTACATTCTCAAATCGTAACAGATGCAAAAAATAATCTATTCCGACAGACCATCCTGAACCCAAGTTTCCTTCCTACAAGCCATTTTTGGGGGTTATATTTATTTTCGTCTCTGCTTTCTGACGCTTTCCGTCGGTGACTGTGAATACACGAATATCAGATACACTGTAATGGGGGGGGGGGCATAGGATGGCATTTTTCTGTTCAGCTGTTTTTCAGGACAATGTTTTTTCTAATTTTAGTGACGGGGTCATATTTGATGGCGGATCGGTATCATATGTACAAATTTTAAAGCCCTTTATGCGGGGATGGGATTTTGTAAAAACACGGGCAATTGAACAAGTCGTTTAAAGCTTTCTAGTTTTAGCAACAGCAGCAGTGTTTACTCGTGGATAGGCATAATTTGTTCAACTATGAAAGGCCTTCATGCTAGAATGCTGTCTGCCAAGTTTGGTTGAAATTGGTATTATTATTTTTATTTTTATTTTTTTTTTTGTTTACAAATAATATCTTTAAAATAATAATTGATGATAGACACTAGGCTATACCATAAGTAGAGCTCTACAGCCCGGTCACAACACCAGTGTTTCGGTTCCATCCCTGGCTCACACCGACTGAATAGATAGGTGGATTCGTCGGTGAACCGAGGACTTTGGATAGCTTAATTTTGCAGAATTGCTGTTGAAATGTATATAATTTGCGTTTTTGGGGTGGGGGTGGGGTGGGTAAATAATTATAATTATGTAATAGTTACCTGCCAATATTGTTTAGCTTGAAATTTTCCGCAAAGGAAAACCCTCGATTGTCAGAGTTGTAGATGATAATAAGGATTGTGGCTCAAGGACTATATCCCCATGTGCCAGAGACTCTCATAAAGTACGAGTTCCCTATCCCAGAAACTCCCATCCATCTCTCTCCCAACAACTATGCTTTTTTTTCCCACCACAAGAGGGTTCTGGCTCAAGGACCCTATCTCCAACAAGACCGCCCGGTCCCATCGACACGGAGCGGGGGTTGATTTTATTTATAAAATTTAGATAAAATTTTATTTCGAACTGCTTTGCACTTTGAGATTATTTTTAAAGTTTAGACAAACTTTCATACCCTATCATCACCATATTTTTCTTTTTTTTTGATAATCTTTTTCATACCTGCTAACTCTCATTGGTAGAATATCTGTTAACAAACTGTCAATAATACGAAACTCGCATATTAAATCGTCCATATCATATTTTACACCTCGCAAATAAGATCGTATTTGATCAAGTAATTTTTTTTTTTGTCTCAAGTCGAGGCTCAATTTTTTTTACACTCTGTTGCAAGAGAAACACCAACACCGGATATTATTAATAAAAACGGGTTTAA
Source organism: Megalonaias nervosa (assembly GCA_016617855.1). Classification (NCBI taxonomy): domain Eukaryota; kingdom Metazoa; phylum Mollusca; class Bivalvia; order Unionida; family Unionidae; genus Megalonaias; species Megalonaias nervosa. The sequence continues at coordinate 4,252 of JAECUM010001075.1, forward strand.
TGATGCTCCACTTGAGATTATACCAGAGCTAGTCATTAGCAGCGGTAAATATGATATTACTCAAAGTATTATAATATAATACTTGTAACATTGTTTTACACACCAAAGATTTTTATGATAAAATTTGTAATATTGCATTAGTGCGTCCACATCTTGTTTTGGAATTTCTTCTGAAATATGATTGAAATCTATGCTCTGTTTTTTTGTTGTTTTTTTTCAATATACAATATTTGTTTACAAATGTTTATACAATATTAAAAGTTCTAGCACCAACAATTGAATCAAGAAACTCACGGAACTTATCATTGTTAGGATCAGCTATAAAAATCTCTATACTAGTCATAAACATCTGACGAAGTATCCTTATATCGTTCATCTGTTAATACCTCATTTTTCTTTAACCAACTGTAGGAATCAAACGTGTTTTTTATTACATATTTATACAAATCTGTTTCATTCACCAAATTACCGTATTCTCTTTCTGTTTTATTAATAAACCCTAATACCAAGCTTATCTGATTCAACGTAAAATGTTTGAGGAGAAGATATTGTCTAATGATTGCGTATGCGACCATAAAATTTATGAGCATTACTTTTGGGAGCCTGTCTCGTTCAATTGTGAGAAGACCCATAACAGAAGCTACTTTTAACATTAAATTTTCGTATGGTTTCGTGAGTATTTTCTCAACTTCAATGTGTAATAATTTCGTAATGACAATTGTCTAGAGCGTTGAAGCGATGGAAGTGGAAAATCATCTTCTTCACTGATGTAGTAAGAATCAATATATTCTTTCAACCTTGCTGATTTGTCTTCTTCAAAAAACATTTCTCGCTCAACATCACTGAAATTATCGATTTCCTCGTTAAGATTCTTGATTATCTCTAGAGAGCTGTTTACAGTAATTAGATCAAATTTAGGTTCTTCACGTATCATTGGTAGAATTGCGTTCGAGTACACTTTAATAATTAACGTTGTATCCGCTGTACTAGCGATTTTACCTAATGTTTCCTTGTCGTGGTAGTACATACCAAGATACTTAAAATTTCTTGTTTTGAAAAACTATCGCGTAACTTTTTGTTTCCTTTTAATTTTAATATTTAAGATTCCGCTAGTTTGTTGAGACGATCATGACCGTCGTTTATTCGTTTTTCCTCCTGCGCTCTTCCACCATAAGCTCCTGCTTTTATTAGATCTGATTAAATTATTGTATCAATATTTTCCTTGCTGAGCTCGAGCAATATTTTTTTAGAAGGGTTTCAACTTATTTTTGTTCTTCTAGACAATCATCAGGATGACAGTATTTGTTTATTATTTCAAAGTTTTCTATTGCTTCTATTAGTTGTGATCCTCGCATATGCATAACGCGAACAAAATTATTTTAGCTTTCTGATAATTGGCTTGCTGGATCGTTTATCGATTTAAGTCTAATCCTTTTCACACTATTGATTTTATCAGTAGCTTGTGATATAATGCAAACGTCTGATGTAACAAAATATATGTTGGGTGTAAAAATATCATCGTAAAATTCTCTTGCAACGGTTATGATTGCTGGTTCAGACATTATTTTACAACGTTGGATTAAATTTGATCATCGAGTGTGTATATTTGAAATGCTGTCAATCCTGGAAACGGATCTTCAGCAGCGACAACATAAACTCGAAAATATAAGTACTTGTTAGCAGTATTCGCAGTTGGAATCGTAAAGTATTGTGTTTTTGAGATATACGTGTCTGCTGTATTATACAATATTATCCAGTTGATATCATCGTTTGATCCTTCCAATAGCCAATTATAAATTTGCCCAACACCAGAGTTTAATCGGCCACGCAAATGAAATTGCCAAACAGCAAATGCAACGGGACATTTGATTTTGATTCAAAAGTCTTTGTTTTCTCCGTTAGTCGTCTATTCTTGTCTATCAGAGAAAGCGTGATGAGGATAATTTTCAGGATAATGTGTTGATGCGCTTACCTCAAACCCAACTCGGTTATTAGTTGCCTTAAAAAGTATTGGAATATACCCAACATTGTTTTTGGTTCGTTTTACACCACCACTAGATATACTATCAACATACGCTTTATTGTCAGATCATTAGGGTTAACTGGAACATATGTTGTTGTTATTTTGTTGTTTCTCATATTTATGCTGTCTGACATTGGTCCGCCGGATTGTCTTAAATACAGGGCGAGTGCTCCTTTTAACTGAGCATAACTAATAGCATCAGTATCATCAGCTGGTGGTGAATTTATCGGTAATCCAGTTATTTTTGAGTTATTGTTCATTATTAGGTTATCAGTCATTTTGTCGCTGGACTTATCGAGCTTGTTATCGTCAACAGATTTTAGTTGAGTATAACTCACCGCTTGTGTAATATCAACATTTGCTGGTGGATATGTGGTTTCCAACCCGATAATTTTTTTACTTGACATATTAATATTACCAGTAACCGTTCCACCGGTTTTATCAAGCTTTTTGCCATCCACGTACTTCAACTATAAATAACTTACCACTTGGGTTTGATTTAAGTTTCCTGGTAGGTATGCGGTCTCCAAATTTATAATTTTTTTCCCTGACATATCTAACTTGCCGCTTAAAGTTCCTCCTGTCAATGATAATTTATTATCGTCGATTGTTTTTAGTTGTGAGTAACTTACCGCTTGAGTAAGATCAACCTTTGGTGGTGGATAATCTACTTCTTGTCGAAGTACTCGTTGATTTGACATCAATAAAAAACCTGTCATTGTATCGCGGGTTTTCTTGACGAACGATGACGTATCAGTAGTTATTGTTGATGGTTTGTCATCGGTGAGCGTTGTTCCAAATTTTGTATAATACTCATATTATGTAAATTATATAACATAAAAATTATATAACAATGGCGTAGTCAACGATATTAAATTTTGATACCGAACGATTAATCAGACATAAACACAACAACGAACTTCCAGATTGCCATTATCTTATTATTGGTCGTACAGGATCTGGTAAAACAAATTTATTATTGAATCTTTAACTCAACGACAACTTTAACTACGATCGTGTGTATATTTATACAGTTAATCCACAACAGGATAAGTACAAATTATTGAGCGAGTGCAACGATAAACTTCGTGATGAACTTGGCGTTGGCGAAGATGTATTTATGATCAAACAACCAGAAGATTTAGATCCCGTGAATGAACTTGATTCGTTCGGACATAAAATAATTGTATTTGATGATATCCCTCTAAACAACGAGGAGATGAACAAGATTAGGTCTTATTTTTCATTATCGCGTCACAAAAAATGTACTTTGGTTTATCTTGCGTAGGGGTTCTATAACGTCGACAGATTTATTCGGCGAAATACGTGATGTTTTATACTGTTTCCTGGACTAGATAATGTTGATGTAAGAAATAATGCAAACGAGCAATGCGGTGAAGTAACAAAAGATAAATTTATTGAATTATATCATCAAGCAACCAAAGACAAATAGTTTCTTTTTATTTGATAAACTTGCGCGTGATCCAACTAAAATGTTTCGTTGTTTTATTAATGAGTTTATCTAGGTAAATTTTATAAGGCGTATAAAAATAACAGATGGATAAACATCATCAAAGAATTGAACTACTAAAGAAATTTATTGAAACTCGAGCTGCTTTTAAGAAAAGAGTGCAAGAAGCGCGGAGTGGACACCGCGTTGCAGAGGAAGCAACCACCAAATTTTTTAAGCCACTTACTGAAGCAGTACTTGGTAAACAACCAGAAATATCAACATTGTCACCGGAAGAATTAGAAAAAAATGAAATAAAATGGGTTGTTAGGTTTATCAGAAGAAAGATCGAAAGAAGAAACTAAAAATATTGTAGAGGAACTTGTAAGAAACATTGCTGATCCTGATGCACGACAGGCTCAATTTGACAGATTAATGAACAACGCTCTTGCGCTTCAACACGCGATAGCAAGATTGACGGTTAATCCAGCCGAGTTAAAGAGGTTAATAGAGAATTTGTCAGAGCAAACTAAGGAATTAGCTGAGGAACAAAAAAGAATAACTGAAGCTACCGTAGAAATAATGCCTATCGAAAATCAGATAAGATTTTATACAAAAAAAATGCACGTAATAAAATATTAGATGAAGAATATAATGATTTTATTGGTAAATATAATATCAAAGACATTTTGGCAATATTCGAAATTGGCCAGATGAAAAATATAAAGATTTAATAAGTAATTTAAAAAAAAAATACTGAGGATGGATTAAACGCTGGCGAAGAAATAAAAAATTTAACAAATAATAAAGATTTATTAAGAGCATATGATACTGTAAGAGAAGGAATTATCGCTACAGTAATGATTAAAACAGCAACACAGTATCGAAATAAACCAGGAGGTTATAGTAAAGCATGGAATTTCAAAAGACTGTTTGATAAGTATGTAAGCGAAAGAGATAGAAGATTACCAGAGGAAATAGAAACTACCGGATCTGGCGTTAAAGTTTTTGTATCCACCGCTGAAATGGTTGACCGGCTTATGTTGTTGATATCATCGAAAGAAGCTGATAATGAAAGCACAGAAATCGACAACGAGATTATTGATATATTAGATCATCTTCGATCGAGTGGATTACTAACATCATCCAAGTACCAAATTTTACACAGTGATCTTATCGCGTAAAATAATCTAACAATACTGATATAATGTCACTAACATCAACGACCTTATTACTCGATTCATCGCAAATAACAAGAAACATCGCAAACTTTTCTGTCTATTACAATCCATCAATAGAATTAGATCTAAATAAACAGTACGAAATTGGATTAATTTCTGCCACGATGTGGCATTCTATGGCAAATTTAAAAACAAACGTCAACGACGACTTTACATTTAATCCTGGCGCGTGGGTATCGGTAAAAATACCTCAAAGAGCGCATAACATAACTGATCTTAATAAAATGATTAAAGAACTAATAACAAAAAATGGAGGCGTCGGCAACGCCAACGCCAACGGCGTCACGGATAATTTTGAGTTAACTCCGAAATATAATACACTACGAGCTAGAATCACGTTAAAAAATAATTTGATAATAGATTTTTCACCTGCGCTAGTATTGCATCGTTGATATGATTTAATCATCGACAATACGGCAGTGTTGCAGAACAAAGTATATCGTATGATGGGGATTTACCCGTTAACATAACAGAAGTAAATACAATTTTAATCAATTGTTCAATTGCTCTAGGATCTTATTCAGCGTTAGGGAGTCTAGGTCAAACTATTTATAGTTTTTCACCAGATGATTCTCCAGGATCACTGATGCAAATTACTCCTAGACAATTAATATACTCTCCGATTAATCCTGAAAATCAAATAACGAGTATAACAATGCAACTAACAGATCAATCTGGGCGACAAATAGATCTTAACAATAAAGTTGTCAACTATTACTTACACCTAAGCGTGCAAAAATAATTTTGTAAGCCTATATTTTATAACAAGATGAAGCGAAGAAAAATTTAGGGAAGAAAAATTGTAGGTGAATTTTTGGAAATATATTTACAATTGCTGAGAATATACCAGGAATAGCGTTTAAAGTAGCACCAATTGCACTTGACGCAGGTAAAATTAAAGGCAGCCCACCTTCAGATGTGGAAATAAAATAAGCAGTATCAGATATTGCACCAACAGCAGAAACAGAACGAGGTATGATAGCTACCACAAAAAATTATTAACGCCACGCGGTGAAGAAGTAATACGTAAATTTGTAAAGAAAATAAAGCCAATAACTACTGCTGCTTTTTAGTCGCCGACGACGTTGTCGTTGCAATTTTGTGTGGATATTATACAATAATATCAGCTAAAAATTATCTTGATCTTGCCGAAGAACATGATACTGACGATACTGTAACAGAATTCGAATACGTCGAGTATCTCGATGAAAACTCAAATGAACCAAATAAGGCTGGAGTTAGAACTTTTAACACAAGAGATGAAGATGTCTTTTAATTGCCGCATAAGGCGGTGTTAGAAGTACGTGGTCAAGTGTTAACAGCACTTCGCATTAATATTGCAGCTGGTGCAGAAATTGCGCTTGTCAATAACGGTTGAAGTTTGTTTAAAGTCCTAAATACCAACTAGCTAATCAAACCGTGGAAGATATTTCGATGCACTTGCCCGTAGCAAGTACAATACTTAACATCGTCTCCTTTAGCGATGATTACTCAAGATCAGTTGCCACTAACATGATGTGTTTTAAAGATACCTCATTCGGGGCAGCTGTATCAAGCGAATTCCGTACTGGTGAGGGTAATCCTGCTCCAGATAACAATAATCTAATCGCCAATCCAGCTGCTAATGATGCAGCTTCAATAGGAAACTCATTAAGATTAGCGGTCACAAGAATACGACGACAGCAATATCATGAAGGATATGCCAAACGAAAAGCGTTTTCCGCAGAATCTCGCCAAATAACAACGATGCTTCCGTTGAGCACAATATTTGGATTTTGTCACAACAAAGTTTCCAGTGGACTAAAACATACTCTTATTTTAGATCGAGCGGAACAAAACGATTGTATAATGCATGCTATACGCGCTAGTCGTCAGTGATAGATTCTTGACAATTGACACGACCAAAGGAAGAATGACTGTACAAGTTTAATTTAACAACCTTGATATAATGAAAACCGAGTACACAACTCGAGAAATATACCTAAAGCGTGGTCAAGTTGAAAAATTATCAGCAGCGGTTGCTAAACGCCGTTCTGTTTCTTTAATGATATCTGCGGTGACTTTAAATAAAACAGCGGTTAAAGTAATGTTAACGCAACAACAAATTGATAAACTTGATCTCAAAGCGATCGCAGGAAAACCGTTTGTTCTTAAACTATCCGTTTCACAAGTAACAGCGATGTCAAAACATGGCGGATTTCATGGACCAGCACTTTCTGTAATAGCTAGCGCAATACCAAAGATTTTACCTGTGCTTGGAACACTGGGACTAGCAGCAGGATCAGGGGCAGTATCAGGAGCAACTAAAAAGGCGGTATCTGGAGACGGTATCAAACAGATCTATCGTTAACGACTGCGTCGTCAGTGACGTAATTTTATGTAACAATAAATAATATAATCACAGCTAAAAAAATCGTCAACAACCCCCCCAAAAAAGAAAAGAAAACAACGACAAAGTCGCTGTTGCCAAGGAAAACAAAACAAGGAGGATTTATTCCAATAGCTCCACTTTTAGCGGGACTAGCAGGCAGTCTAATTCTGAATCTACTAGGAATCGGACGCGGAATGACACTACCAGAGACCAGGCACCGCTGACGACCTCTACGACTTCGTCGTTGACGTTGACAACGCCTTTCGCGTTAAGTACTTTTGATTTACTTGAACAATTAAAATCCGAAGTCAAAAACGGATTTCGTGGAATATTTTCCAAAGACGAATTAGATAATGTACCAGCAGGTGGTTCGTGTATCATAAACATACACAACTTTAATGATGGATCCGGCACTCATTGGGTTGCTGTTTACGATAATAATTATTTTGATTCGTTCGGACTTCCTCTGAGCGACCTGATAAAAGAATATATTTTTAAAACATTTAAAAAATAAATTACTCGTCTAATCAACTACAGGCGATTGGAACATCAGCTTGTGGTTCTTATTGTATTATGTTTATCCGGCAGATGTCCCAATCCGGAGGTTTGGATTCCGATTTTCTAAAGTTTATTTTACAATTTGACAGACATCCAAGCAAAAACAACAAGATAGCAATAAATTTTGTGTGACAATCGAATATAACATGTCGCAAACTATAACGTATAGCTTAAAATATAAAACTAAAACGCCTAACAAAGAAAAAAAAAAAAAATAGAAAAAACCAAAAATAACAGAACGATGCTGAAAGATATTTGTACTGTTTGCGGTAGAAGAAAAAGTGTGTTTATTTCTTCGACGACTCCGATAAAAGGTTCAGGTGTGGATAGAGTTATTTTAGTCGATGATTAAAATAATAATGAGTAACTGGTTGTACCTGTGATTGTGATAAAGATCTTTGCATAGAACAAGAAAAAATTGTTACGTATTGTCAATCCTGCAATCGCCGGGAAGTAATTGGTTCTGGGATGGATTTACATAAAATTATCGGTAAGTTACCAAGACCAAAAGGAGGATGGACATTACCCGGACACAAATACACTGGGCCGTATAATCCGCTAGATAAACAACTAGACGAAAACGATAATCCATTGCCAGGACAAAAGCCTTATAATCAAGTTGATGCAATAGCAATGCGTCACGACATTTGTTATCGTGATATAGAGCTGACTGATAACGTTCGTAAACAGAATTCAAAATCAGACTGTGATAAAGCTATGCTAGACGAACTTGAAGATATGAAACCTACAAATATGCGAGAACGATTTGATAGAAAGCTAGTGCAGGGATTAATCGGAACAAAATTCAAATTCGGTCTCGGAAAAGAATTATACGATGACCTGGCAGCAGAGCTACACAAACCTAAAAAAGTTTCCGCGACGTAAGGTTGTAGCAAATCCCGTTGATGATAGCTGGGCAATAGATTTAGTAGATATGTCAAATCTTGCTCAGTTTAACGATAATAAGAAGTATCTCTTTAACGTTATTGATGTTTTTAGCAAATACGCGTTTAGTGTACCAGTTTCAGATAAGACAGGAACATCGATAACCTATGTACTAAAACAAGTAATAACAAGTACAGAAAGAAAACCGAATAAAATTTGGACCGATCACGGAGCAGAGTTTTTTAATAAAAAATTTGAGCAGTTTTTGGAAGAGAATAACATAAAAAAAATATGTTACATGAAACGAAGGAAAAAGCGTTGTCGTTGAAAGATTTAATCGTACACTAAACGAGTTGATACATAAACATTTGACAGCTAAAAACACGAACAGGTATGTTGATGATCTTCCACAGATCGTTGATAAATACAATAACACAAAACATCTATCAAAATGTCACCAAACGACGCAATTAAAAATCCGATTCTTGCAAACGAAAACATGTACCGCAGACTCAAATTTAAGGTCGGAGATAGAGTTCGAATTTCATTAACAAAAAAATATTTGAGAAAGTATTTACTCCAAACTGGAGTGAAGTATTTGTCGTTGATAAAGTAATTTTAACAATACCCGTAACATACGCGCTAAAAGATCTAGCCGGGGAACCCATAACTGGTAGTTTTTACGAACAAGAACTACAGAAAACTGAACAACGAGTAATAGAAAAGCGTGGCGATAAAAGCCTCGTTAAGTGGAGCGGGTACAGCGATAAATTTAATAGTTGGATACCAACAATGAGATTAATGCTGGGAAATAATGTTGTTGTAAATGTCCTCGTACTTACGTAATACTGATTTGCATTTTACAGGCTTACATAATGATATTAGATATCGTCGGCGATCATCAGAGATCGTCATCAGATTAAATATCTTGACAAATATAAAATCGAATTTTATATTTTTCTGTTGGTCTGGAATTTTGATGTTCAATAACGGCTTTTTCAGCCGACAAAACGATTGATTTTCATCTACCGTAAAGTTAAATTTCAAATTTTTTTTTTTGTGATCTGATATTTTACGTTATATCGACCAGTTGTCGGTCTCCCTTATTGTTTTTTCCCAAGATGTTGCAGTATCGTCGTTGACGATGGCTTTGTCACCATCTTCAATAACGTCATCGTCGACATCAGCTTCGCTGACGTTGGCATCAGCTTCTTTAACGTTTGTGTCATCTTCGTAGACGTTAGCATCTAATGTATTATAGATATACTTTAATCTTTCCAAGAGGCTCATTATATAATTTTATATATCTTTGAATAATGTAAAATGGACAAATAAGATATATCGATCAGGCAAATGTATATGGTATTGGTGTTCTAAAAGATGCCGTAAAAAAAAGTATTAGTTGGCGAAAAAAAATATTTCGGTTAATTTATTTTTAGTTCACGGCGGAAACGATAATCTTTTATTGACAGATTCGGAAAGAAAGCAATTATACGATAATAAAAGGTTCGTGTAGTATATGATAGAGAAGCTATCATGTTGTGGTGCCATAGCTGCATCAGCCGAGACGAGCTTTCGAAAATATTACAATAAGTTGTATTGGAAGACGATTTTAGATCTGCAATTCTTAGAAAAAGCTGATCTTGTTATCCCATCTGCAACAAATTTTATTGAACTAGGAGTAATATCAAAATATCTTTCCGCAGCTGATATTGAAGATAATTCTAGCTCCTGATCTGTTTCAGTATTTACTGCAATGACAGGTCTAGAAGGATTATTAAAATTAATACCACCACCTCGTCCTCGTCTAATATTTTCTTGCTGAGTAACAAGTTCGAGGTTTATTAAACGAATGTCGGTTTTAATGCGGTTGACGTGGACTATTACTAAACTTCTGGCATAGGTCCGTTAAACGTTTCATAAACAAATCTATGGTTATAATAATTAACTTTATCTTTTCGTGTTCCTCGAACAGTTATTTTAAGATAGCCACTGTTATTTATTTTTCCTAGCACTTTTTTCGTTTGGATATTTCGAATAATTCCAAGATCGTTTGCCTCGTAAAGATTAAATACCGGATGTGGCTGAAACTCATCCTGCAAAGCAAGATTTTCAATGTTATCATCAGTAACCACACCGTTGAAATGATATACTCGCTGCCCTTCTGGAATTTCATCACAAAATAACGTATAAGTAAAATCTTTCTTTAGTATTTCAACTCTCTCAGCATTATCACCTTTAACGCTGATCTTATAAGCTGGTGTTGCTTTACCAAACGGTTGTCCGTATTTAACGTGTATCACCAATCCTAACATATTTCCAGCGTACATGTTGTACTTGGGGTGAACATAATAGTCCTCTTGCTCGCTCATCAGATTCTGTGACATTATACTATAAGCAATTTATATCTCTAATTGATTGTTTGACTAGCCCCTCGACCAGTGAGCTACCTGTTTGAACAATAAATTAGAGATATGATAGTACATTATATAACAATGCTGAAGTTACGTGATATAGCGAAAAAGAGCCTCATAGGAGAACCTAGTCCGATAAATCAACCCCCCAAATCTGTGTTGATACTGACAGACGATAAGTGGGACTGATGTGACCTGTTCATTAAAATGTGCAATTTTGCTGCATGCAAATCTTTTCGGAACAAAACCTGCGTATACTTTAGACACATAACGGAAATCGGTAACAGCCATATCAAGCGCGAAATTCAAAATGGCCACAGGACAGTTAGTTGTGCTATTCCAGGTGGATTTACAAGTCACTAAACATATGATATGCTCCGGAAATATAATGTACATGTCACCAAAAGAACTCTACAGCTGACGGTATCTGCACAGCCACGACAAATACCGATAAGTGTATAAAATGTCCACCGATGTGTGCAGCCAAATTTGGATGCAGATAATTGAAGCTTTTAATGAATAGGTGATATCAGCCCCTCACCCGAAAATCAACATCATCATGGGTGAAGGGCTGATTTATCGGCCTAAGGAGAACCTACAAAAATAGCTACTGCTTTCGCAGGATTTGACAACAGCTATCGATTTGATAAAAAAAAAATCGTTTTAGTAAACTTTACCTCAACGAATCTTTATCATTTGTTAGAACCAACTATAAAACGTGAACTTGAAAAACATAAGGGTTTAAAAATCCTAGTGCAGTATCACGTTATATTTTCTAAATCACATGTGACAGAAGAGTTGACTGACGAGGAAATTACAGATCCTTTCATTAACGCAAAATCGAAGCGTGGTTTGCTTGGAACTAATCTTTCATCGCTAGCTGATGAAATACACCAGGAAATTTAGAAAAAGATAGAAGAATTCACTGAATCAGGTTCTGGTTGGAAGTTTGAGATGATTACTGAAATTTTATTTCACACAATGAAATATAACGTATTACGTGGTAGCGGCGCTAATAACGCTGGGTATATTGACCTGCCACAAAAAATAAAAAATAAAAAATGCTGTATAAACGTAAAAAACATTGATAACAAATGCTTCCAGTGGGCCATTCTTTCTGCGATGTTTCCAGCAGAAACAAAATGCTGATCGCGTTGTCAAATATTTTAGTCGCGTTACAAAATTAAATTTTACTGGTATTAACTTCCCAGTTGCGGAAAATCAAATACCGAAGTTTGAAAAACAAAATAATATTTCAGTTAACGTGTTTGGTTATGACGAGCATAAAAATGTTTATCCAAGATATATTTCAGAAAAAGCCTCGCAATCGACAATAAACTTATTGTTTTATAAGAATTATTACGTATGGATCAAAAACTTCAGCGGACTCGTTGGTAAACAGTATAACAAATATAAAAATAAGAAGTGCTTCTGTTATTGTTGTTTACACTGCTGTTCTGGCAATGAAAAATTACAAAAGCATCTATAGTACTATAATAATGTACAACGAATAAAAATGCCAGGCGAGGATAAAAAAATTCTTCGGTTTGTTAATCATAATCATAAACTAAAAATCCCTTTCGTTGTATACGCCGACTTCGAGTGTTTACTTCAGCCTGTGCTTGGCGCAGAAAATAATCCTAACCAATCATGTATTCGGAAGCAATCAATAAGTACATGAAAGATTATAATCCTGAGCTTCCATCGAAGTATATTATTTACAAATATACAAATAATTTGTATGGTTATGCAATGTCAGAACTAATGCCGTTTGGTGGATTTCGTTGAATTACACCTGATCAATTTCTGGTGGAAACAGAAAAAAGATACCTGACGATGTTTCGTATTTCGTTGAAGTTGATCTCGATTATCCTGCTTCGTTGCATGATTTACATAACGATTATCCGTTTTGTGCGGAATCAATGATAATCGATTATAGTTTGTCATCTCAGGAACAACAAGCATTGGCATCACCAAGACAAAATTCTATGGTAAAAAAACTAGTCCCAAATTTACTTGATAAGAGAAATTATATTTTGCATTACAAAGTTTTAAAACAAGCGGTAGATCCTGGTCTTGTGTTGAGGAAAATTCATAGAGTGTTAAAGTTTAATCAGTCGCCTTGGATGAGAGGTTATATTAGCTCAAACACGTCAAGGAGAGCTGTAGCTAAAACCGATTTCGAGAAAAACTTCTTTAAACTTATGAACAACTCCGTCTTTGGTAAGACAATGGAAAATATTAGAAAGCGAGTAAACATCAAGCTAGTTAATGATATCAACCGCCGAAACAAACTTGTATCAGATGATGATTTTGTCCGCATGAAAATTTTTTATGAGAACCTTGTCGCGATACAGCGACGAAAAACAAATCTAAAACTAAATAAACCGATTATGTTGGAGCTTCTGTACTTGATTTGTCGAAGTGGCTCATGTACGATTTTCATTATAATTTTGTTAAGAAGCAGTGGCCGTCAAGTAAACTATTGTTTACCGATACTGACTCGCTTGTTTATGAAATAGAGACTGAGGATGTGCATAAAGATATTTTTGATAACCGACATCTGTTTGATCTTTCCGATTACCCTCGCGATATTAAATTTCATGATGATACAAATAAAAAGGTTATTGGTAAATTTAAGGATGAAATGAACTTCCTCATCATCAAATACTTAATTGGATTGCGGAGTAAAATGTATGCCGTGTTGCTGGCCAATAATAAAATAACAAAAAAAGCAAAAGGTTTACCTCGCGATTTTGTTAAATAATATATTAGGTTTGATGATTACAAGTACGCACTTGACGGTGGCGTTAGTTTTATAAGAGCAATGGCTATTCAAACAAATCACCATAAACTTGAAACAGATGTTATTATCAAGCGTGGGTTAAGTAATTTCGATGACAAACGTTATTGCGAAAACGAATAGATACGTTTGCACTTGGATATCGTTGTGATGATAAATCTATACTTGATATTATCTTTACATCTGACGACAGCGATAAAGTCGCCGACGATAAATCTATACTTGATATTATATTTAATGACTAAGGTATGAAATTGTGTGTGAACAATAACAATGTTTGAAAATTTGACAGTGACACTTAGGAACAATAGCAAGATCAAATATCTAACGATAGACAGTAAATAGTTGACAGTTGAAATTAACAATGAAACATCAGGAATATGTTTCAATGGCCGTGATGGGCTAAAACTTTCACTTATGAGATCTGGTAACAACGAGTATTTTAATTATCTTGATAAATTAAGCCAGACATTGTCAGAAGGATTTAATAACTTTCATGATCCAATCAGTCAACAAAATATACTAAACTTACCATTGATCTTGATCGTTCAAAAGTATTTTCTATTGACAAAAAATATGCTCTTAATAAACTAGAAATGAAAGATTTATTTGAACGTCGTCGTTGTGTGAGCGGTAGAATAAAGTTTAGTCTCTATTATCATGATGATGAAATATTTTTAATTTTAACAGTTGAAACACCAATAATCGGTGATGAGGTATGAAATTTTGTCTAAACTTTAAAAATAATCTCAAAGCGCAACACTTTATAAATAAAATCAACCCCTGCTCCGTGTCGATGGGACGGTGTGGTCTTGTTGGAGATAGGGTCCTTGAGCCAGAATCCTATTGTGGTGGAAAAAAAGTACAGTTGTTGGGAGAGGGATGGATGAGAGTCTCTGGGATAGGGAAATCGTACTTAATGAGAGTCTCTGGCACATGGGAATATAGTCCTTGAGCCAGAATCCTTATTATCATCTACTACTGTCAGATGCACCATCCTCATGTTCTAGAATTTCTTAGAACAAGTGCATCAAACCCATTTAACTGAGCAAGATAGGTCCATGTAAAAAGAAAAACCCCAAAACTTTTTAACACTAGTTAGTAATACATGATCAGTCACTATTGTTTAGCCGAACTATCAGTACAGAGGGAGGCTGATGACCTCCAAATGAGCGAAAATGTAAAATTACTCAACTTATAGCTGAGTCACTCAACTGATGTTATACGGCAGAGGGCTGGGCCACTGTTTGTACTGCAGCTCATGAATCAAGAGAAACAAAGTACTTGAATATGTTTGAAAGGGAACAACGTTAACAGGAGAATGTATGATACGATCGCTGACGAGACGATAATGGCTCGAATCTCATGAGCTTTAATTTTCATGAAAGAAAGATTCATTTCGGTAAGGGACTGGTAAGTTCTCTTAATAGTTAAGTCCATACAATTAGAAATATTGGAAGCTGAAATATTAGCTGAACCTTTAAGGGCGAGGAACAGACGCTCCCAAACCTTCCTGATCCCTTTAGAAGCTGCTAATTAAAAACTTAAATCCCTAAGTAGATCTAATGGTCTATCTTGACAATCCCCAGCACATACACAAATGAAACTGGGGTTCTTAAAACAAATCTGACTGGTAAAGGAAAGAAATATACTCAAACTTCTCTTGAACCTTATACAGCCTTGCTCTCTGGATGGGGCAGGAAACTTGTTCCTTCGTCCAGGGTCGACAAACAAGGGGGGGGGGGGTGCAATCGGGGATATATCCCCGGGGTCAGGGGCCCTAAGTGGGTCCGGGCCGAACAACACTTAATAATTTTATAAAAGAAATTTTTTGTTTGAACATGAACTAGGTGAGGCCCGGGTGTTTGTTTCTTACCCCAGGGCCCGCGATCGCTCTCTACGGCCCTGCCTTCGTCTAGTGAACACTAAGGACAGCGATATAAAGGTCTTGAGGATAAGGTTCTTGAAAGAAGGTTCACCCAAAGGTTCATATGGGATATATAAGAGACCACAGGACACAATAGAGACTCCATCTAGGCATTAGCAAGCGGTCCTGAATAAAACACCAAATCTGACGATGGTGGATGGTGGAAATTCTGACCTAAAGGAATCTGCGCATTTAGATGGTCTCTGTGCGGTTTATATACCACTATAAGGGGAAACTGGAGAGGACGCTAGCGCAGTCTGGCTAGGGTAACCTGGTCCTCTGCGGAGTTCAGGGTCCTCAGCAGAGAAAGAAAAAGAGTCGACAATATGGTCTTGGTTCTCAGTACCTTCAGCAGGTACAGTATCTCGCCTACTCTGCACCGAGGGACAAGGATTAATTCTGTTTGTGAGGAAATTCATCCCCACGTAGACAAAATCTTGAGACGGAGCAAGCTTTGATTTCCCTAGGTTGGGTAAAAGACCCAGGATGGTCACCATGGACCAACAGCGACACAGATCTAGTCCGAGTGATTCTAGCCGGACAATGCGGATCAACCAATCGTCGAACTGTTGGAGGATTGGGATACTCAGTGACTTTAACATGGCTGCAAATAGTTTAATGACCTTGGTCAACGCTCTGGGTGCTATTGTTGTTGTTATGGGTTTAACGCCTCTTTTCAACACATTATAGGCTGTACATGGTGGCCAGTATATTTGGTGTAGGAAGAACCCGGAAAAACCCCAGGAAGAACCACTGACCCATGGGAAGCTAATGGCAAACTTTCTCAAACACCCACATAAGCCGATCCCGAGACTCGAATCCATGCGGTCAGAGGTGAGATGTAAGTGATCTGTAAAGGCGAGCCCCTTAGACCACTCCCCCCCCCCCCCGGGTCCCGGCCAAACGGCAGAGCACGTGGAAGACATCCTCTTCCAAGCAAGACCGGCGCAATTTTTTGAGTGGAGAAAAATAAAAACGTGAAGAATCATGAAGATCGATGGAGACCGCCCCGTCGCCAGGTCGTATGGCATTCGTAGCTGAGGCTGTGGTCTTCCCCTTGAAATGCTCCTCCTGGGGAAACCTGTTTAGGGAGGAAGGGTCTATACTTAGAGAAAACTTTCCCCCTTTCTTTGGTACCAGGAAAAACCGGGAGTAGAAGGCCGGAGATTTGCCATTGAACACCTTCTCTACTTCACCCTTTTGAAGACGGAGTGTACCTCTTCCTTTATTTGCATCAGATTGAACTGTTGTAAGGTTCAACAAACTACCTCCCTGGGCCCTTGTGGTGGGAACTTTTACGACCCGACGGCTAAGACGGAGCTTTGAATTGGAGTTGTTGCTTTGACCGCGGCTGCATGGGTTTAAAGTACTTTGCTGACAGACCTTGTGGTCAGGATGATTTTGCTTCTTGGACAGTTTCAAAGGGCCAGAATCGGATATGAGGGAACAGTACAGCTGGTCTCTCATATCCTGAGAAGCCACTGAGGAAATGAGTCGTCAGGAGACAGTCTCAGTCTCCAAGGCAGCAGAACTCAGAAGGTTCTTACTGTGCTCTTTTAAGACCATAGATGTGTCCAGAGTAACATCCCTGTGGAGGTGGAGAAGCTCCAGTGATAAAACCATGGACAAGGAGAACTCATCCCTAAATATTTTCATCACTGCTTTCATCAAATATAAAGGGTACCTGGCAACCGAGATTCCTCCTTTAGCAGGCTAAAGGGTGGTAATAAAAATAGGTCAGCATGTGAGGCTACAGTTAAAAGTGACCTAGCCTTTTATTCTAAAGTTCCAGTATTTTAACTGGGAGGTAGGCCCGGATTCTCATAGAAATACCCACTTGTGCTGCTTGGGCATCCAAAATGGAAGGTCCACTGGGCCATGAAGAGAGTACGAACCTTGTAGCTATATGCAGAGACCAGGGGTCTTAATGTATAGGGGGTGGGGGGACAGACTACCCGTTACATTATCTAGCAAAATCATGGCCCTTACTACTACTACTAATAATAATAATGAGGATTTTGTATAGCGCCTAATCTTTAGAAGCTCTAAGCACTTTACAACATTTGACAACACTTAAAAAACACATATAATGTTATGATTACAAAAATAAAAACAAACACCACGAAATTAAAAAACATGCTCTAAATATTTAAGGTAAGGAAACATTATTAGGTCTTTAAGTCTGTTCTTGCAGTTGAAATAGGTGAGTTTTAAGAGCGCTCTTGAATGAGATCACTGTGTCTTTGTGTTTAAGTTCAGTGGGCAATTCGTTCCATGTTGCTGGGCCCTAGTATTCAAAAGAACATTGTCCATATGATTTCATTTTCATAGTGGGAATAATGAGAATATGAGTGTCAGAAGAGGAACGTAAGTATCTTGCTGGTGTGTACACATGGGTGAGGTCGGATAGATATATTGAACTGGAGCCCGTCAGTGAAACATAACACAGAGAACAAATTTTGTGTTTAATTCTGGATAGAATGGATAGCCAGTGTAAGGTACAGAACAGGGGGGAGGTGTGCCCTGATCGTGGTACTCTAAAGATGATCCGAGAAGCTGTGTTTTGAACTTTTTGAAGTTTCTGGAGTAGATATTGAGACGAACCAGACAGAATTGAGTTACAATAGTCCAGCCTTGAAAGTACTAAGGAACACACAAGTGTTTTGGTGGCATCAACTGAAAGATACTTGTGAATGGAGCTGATGTGTCTCAGCTCAAGATATGCAGCCTTGCATATGTTCATGACATGTTGGTGCAATGAGAGAGTACTGTCAAGAGTAACACCTAGGTTTCGTACTGACTGTGTGAATTTAATGTTGGTGTTGCTGATATTTATTGTCTGAGGTAAAGGATGTGAATGAGAAAGTCTTTGCGTTGTAATCAGAATGGCTTCAGTTTTATCATCATTCATCTGCAGCTTGTTACATGTCATCCATGATTTCACATCGGAAATGTACCTCTCTACACCTTGGATGGTAGCTTCAACTTCAGCTGGATGGCTAGATTTGTATATTTGGGTGTCATCAGCATACAATTGGTGAGACACTGGATGATGATCTATGACACTTGAGAGTGGCTGAGTGTACAGAATGAAGAGAACAGGTCAAAGAACAGACCCCTGTGGAACACCACAGCATAGATCAACTGGGCTGGAGTGTTTTCCATTTGCGGACACAATTTGTGTCCTGTTGACCAAGTAGGACTTGAACCATAGTAAGGCCGTATCATGAATGCCAAATACATGCTGGAGACGGTGAAGTAATATATCATGATCTATTGTGTCAAATGCTGCAGACAAGTCAAGGAGAGTGAGGACTGTAATCTTTCAGCTATCCAAAGCAGAGAGAAGGTCATTGACTACTTTCAGAAGAGTAGTTTCAGTACTGTGGCAAGGGCGATATGCAGACTGTACATTGCTAAAAAGACTGTTCGAATTCAGATGAGATACAAGTTTGGATAGAAGAACTTTTTCTAAGATTTTTGACATGAATGGGAGATTAGAAACTGGGTGGTAGTTCTTTAAATCGTTATGGTCGAGTGTTGGTTTCTTCAGCAGAGGTTTTACAATGGCAGTTTTAAAAAATGATGGGAATTCCCCGGATGAGAGAGAGGTATTAATAACATCAGTTAGTGAAGGCAATATTGGATCAAAGCACTCAAGCAGCAGTGATGTCGGAATCGGATCAAGTTCACATGACTTTGGTGCACCCTTCATCACAATTGTACGTACTAAATCCATAGAGACAGGTTCAAATGCTGCTAATGGTTGCCGCTGAAATTCTGTATCGCAACTGTATGGTGACGATGAGTCAATTGCAATTGTGTTGTCAAGTTTATCTCTGATGGTTTGTACTTTGTCACGGAAGAAATTTGCAAACAGGTCTGGAAGGTCGACTAGAGAGAAGGTAGTTGGAAGTGGTGTACATTTGTTCCTTGACATTAGCTTGTTAGTAATCTCGAATTGCTCTTTGCAGCTGGAACTTTCAGTGATCTTAGTACTGTAGTGGGCTGATTTTGCTGCATGGACTATGTTTGTACATTCTTCTTAGCGGCTTCATAGATTTGTTTATGAATAGTGAGTCTGGTGGAAAGCCAAAGGCTCTCAGCTTTACGGTGGTCTCTTTTAGCAGTGTGAAGCTGGTCCCTAACACTGCTATACCACAGAGAACACTTTTGAATTGATACTCTGCACTTGGTTGCTGGGGCATGTTTGTTAAGCAATGAACGCAGGCAGTTATCAAGTTGTTCAGCTGTAGGAGGTAAGCTAATTGTTAGGTTTGTTTGGATGTCATGTATTAGTTGGGTTCTGTTTATCATACGGAGGTTTCTCTTAGTAGCAATTAAAGGTAGAGGGTTAGGGACTGATACGTCAAGATCCTTTCAGAAATCTCTGTATTCATTGTTGAGTTTGGAGCACCACGAGATCTGTCAAGAGTTAGACCTAACAAGTTTTTTGCTCAGCTGGAAAGAACTTTAGTGTTACTGGATCCTGAAGGCTTGGGACACATATCACCAGGCAAAAGACCAGATCCCTTTCTCCTCTGCCACCTTGACCAGCAGATGGGAGGAGACAGGGAACTCTAAAGTAGGGCATGCCACATCTTCCTTTTCTGTATTAAACTCATGCAAATCATTGAGGACAGAAAGGACATCTTCATCTTGCTCCAAAGAGGCAGGACTATGCGGCTCAATGTCTCTGTTGTGTGGGAGAGTTGGGGTAAGGGGAACTTGGACACATAATTCCTCATGCTAAGCTAATGGACTGTCCCTAGTAGTAGATTTAGCAGGTGGGTGAGAGCAACTCTAGACTCCTGGGACATTGGGGCGGGGGAAGAAAGTGCACATCCCTCATTTTTTTTGCCCAACTTCATAAGAGGAATATGCAGGTACACAGCTAGCAGCATTGACTCTTCAAGCATGTGATCACACTCTGAACTTCATGTCTGCATGTCAGGAAAGGACCAATTACTTTCCTGCAGTGGCAGGCCCCACATCCCATAGTGATTTAAAGGGATTATAGGAAAGGAGGGTTACCAATCTGATCCTCTTCCTAGCCTAGTGTCTGAACATTGATTAATTCCCAGTCCCCAGCAGGGTGAAATGACAGTATGGAGAGAAAAAGGAGTCTCAACCTAATTCCTATCCCCATCCAGGAGAGACTCCAATGATCAGTGATCAGTACTCACACACAGACCAGTGTCTGGTCACTGGGTCAATGACTGGCCAGGCAGCTCAGACCTGTACGAAAACCCTTCCTCTTATCTGGTAGACTTAGATCAAAGCTCTTCCTTAACTAGGTGGCTTAATTCCATTGCCCACAGTGGGCCCCAATAACTGCAAAGGGTGCTGCTCCTGTCTCACAGGAGGGTGCAAATTGATCTCTGTCTTCACAGAATGTCAAGGGTGAAGCTCCTCCCTACTGGGAGGATGTGACTCACTCACAACCCATTTATTACTATTTTGGGAAGAAGCAAATCTTGAGATTCTCTGAATAGTCTTTGGTAATCCACCTCAGACAGGTGCGGGACTCAAAGGAAAACTCCAAATGTTGAGGAAGATGAGGAAGGAACTTTCTTTCTTTATAAGTAAGTCTATGGTTGGTTAGGTTCCAGACCTTGTCCAACCATAAACTGCAACAAGAGACAACAATCTGTCCACTCACAGCATGTACAAAATAGGCTAGTGGGGTGCATGTCCCAGGGTCCTTTCTGGCAGTCACAACTACTCACACCCTGCTTATTTTTTGCTTCAAGAAAATGTTGAAAAAAATGTACAAAAAAATTCTATTAAATATTATGTAGAATTTAATTTGTGTTGACTAAGCTGACACTAATTTAATAACAGGAAGAACTCACCTTTCTAATTGTTATCTCAGAGAGTTAAAGGAGCACTACTGCAAAAATGTTCAAACTTTTAACTTTGTCTTTTCTGTTAGATTCAAGATGTTGAAAAATGTTGAAATTAACCTTGTGATTGCTCTAAAAAGGCTGAAAATCATTTTTAAAGACTGTGAAACTTCAACATACATAGGGGTTTTCCCATCTAAAAATAGAGCTTGTTGACACATAATATGGGAATTTAAGGTGCAAATGGCACAAGTGGATGTTTATGCTTTCACATTAATTTATGTAATAATAAAATAGTATCTACTGTTGTTGCCCATCGGATGAAAGGGTCTAAATACATAGTAATGTATTCACCTGGAACTAACAACACTTTATATGCAGTGGATAAGCAAGTAAATTTCTCGTGAAATTGGATCATGGTGGTCATCTTGAATTATTTCTGATTGAAAGTTTATGTTATTGCATTTCTCTCTCCCATAAATAAAATAATAAAAGGATGAACCCCCTGTTTATCTACATGACAAACACAAACTAATCCCAAGTCCACCCTTAGTGAAAGTTTAATGTTAATAAGTGAAGCTGTATAAGAGTTTCAGCATGGACAGTAAGGTCAGATTAACCCACACACGTAGATGGACAAAGTAAATCCCATATACTTGCAGCTTATTGACTTGAAAAAGTACATAAGGAAATATTTTGAACAGGTCACAACTCTTGACAACTTTTCCAGAAGTGAAGTTAATTTTATTGGTGTTAACGAAACATACTTTGAAAGATTCAAGTATGGCCTTGAAGAAGACACAAACCAACTTCAGATCTCCACCTACAAGACTTCAAATATTTAGACTTTAACAAACAACAGCTATTCCCACAATCCCCATCTTTTTAAAAGTTGCATGGGGATAATGTTATTTGTTTTACTTGTTTAAAAATTATGACTGTCAAAACACAAAAACACAAAATAAATTTGCATATCTTTGCACTTAATGACATAACAACTACACACATTAACCATACTGACGGGACTTTTAATGTTCATTACTCATTATACTTCTGTAAACAACAAAACTCTTGCAGAAACGTTATTTTCCATCTAACCTAATAATATGAAATTCCAATCATTCATAATATACTGGTATAAATTTTCTATTCATTTGTAATGACTGTAGAAAGAACAGTTGTGAGGTACATACAAATAGTAAATGGGAAAAGGAAAACTGCAAAAGAACAACTTGTACGCATTGCAGTTGATTATTATTATTATTATTATAGGTACATGTATTAAAAGTCACCTAAAGTTGGCAGCAAGATAATTTGATTTCTTACCTTCAGATGATAACTTAAAAGGATACTGAAATTATTATTTATATTATGGTACTAGACAGCCAAACTGTTTTACATGCAAACATTCATAAAAAGCATCATTCTCTTAAGTGTATTTTGTAAACAGAAAACTAAACCCAATCACTGCACTGTAGGTAGAGTATATATAGAATCCTTCACCACTGCAGTTAAGTTTCTCTCATTGTAAGCCAAGTTCAAAGTCAGTCTTAATGGGCAAAAAATGGTTGTGGATTCTGTAATATACGAGAGTTTTTGCCAGCTATGTTCACTTGAATACTTCTGTTAAGGGTTTTATAGGTCCTTTATCTATTATATCAAATGAATATCCATTCCTCCATCACTAACTTATGTAAAACTATCAAATGAATATCCATTCCTCCATCACTGACTTATGTAAAACTATCAAATGAATATCCATTCCTCCATCACTAAGTTATGTAAAACTATCAAATGAATATCCATTCCTCCATCACTAACTTATGTAAAACTATCAAATGAATATCCATTCCTCCATCACTGACTTATGTAAAACTATCAAATGAATATCCATTCCTCCATCACTAACTTATGTAAAACTATCAAATGAATATCCATTTCTCCACCACTAACTTATGTAAAACTATCAAATGAATATCCATTCCTCCATCACTAACTTATGTAAAACTATCAAATGAATATCCATTCCTCCATCACTAACTTATGTAAAACTATCAAATGAATATCCATTCCTCCATCACTGACTTATGTAAAACTATCAAATGAATATCCATTCCTCCATCACTAACTTATATAAAACTATCAAATGAATATCCATTTCTCCATCACTAACTTATGTAAAACTCTCAAATGAATATCCATTCCTCCATCACTAACTTATGTAAAACTATCAAATGAATATCCATTCCTCCATCACTAACTCATGTAAAACTATCAAATGAATATCCATTCCTCCATCACTAACTTATGTAAAACCATCACTGTGAGTTAAATTTGTTTCAACATCAATTCAGAATCATGCTATCAACTAGATGATTAATAATCAAGTACGGGAGCTGCAGTGGATCAGTGATTAGTGTGTCAAACTCATTACCGGGTTCAAATCCTACCATCAAACCAGCATACGTTAGCTACTGTACTGTGGTGTGTCCTCGGCCAAGAAACTTTTCTCCAACTGCCTCAGCACTAAGTAACCTACTTGTGTTGCTGTGCCATATTGCACCAAATGAACAATAATCAAACACTTGTAGCTAATTGTTTTAAAATGTCCTTCTTTTCTCTATCAACTTGCTTCAAGTAATTTTCCAAAGTTGGAAGCATGTAGCCCCATTGTATATGTTGTAGTTTCAGCTATTCATTATTTCTCCATATCCTTTATAAAACTAATCCAGCTTGACATTATGACAATTAAAATGAAGCAAAGCACTGGTACAAAATACTTTTGTAAAAATTTATTACTGAATGTTTCAAGTGGAAGTTTTAACTCAGCACTAAACATTAAAAGAATACTACAGATCCATATCACAGACTTTGCATGATTAACACAATACTGCATTCTTACTTCTAATAAAACCACAGGTATTTCATTGTAGATGTTTAATGTATTATTATTATTATTATTATTATTATTATTATTATTATTATTATTATTTTTCTAAAAGATGCATGTAAAGCATTGAAATAATTAAAATATTTTGAAAATATGGTGTTTTTGTAATATGATGATAAGAAAAATAAAGCCCCAATTTCCTTAAAGTAAAAACAAATTGATTCTAAAATAAGCTTATCCAAATATAAGGCAACAATAATAGGAAAATAACAAAGTAAATGTTTTGAAACAGCTGACAATATTTTGTTAAAATAAAGATGTTGCATGAAACATACCAATTTTGTTTAAAAAAATAAGTTTGTTTAAAAGTAAATGTGAAAGATATGACTAAATATGCAATTAAAATGTGATATTTCATTTCAGAATTGTATTTTTGTTCAAAAGCTTAATATTTCCACAGCTCAAAACAACAAATTGGCAACTTTAGATTGACAATCCACTAAACTGTCCTGAAGACTGCAACTTGTTCTTCAATGGATCTCTGATGTCGTATCAAAAATAAAGAAAACTGTTTTATTTTTAAAATTTAAAATCATGAATATTAATAAAACAAACTTTAAATTGGAAACACAAATTTAAAAAGGTTTAAGATGTTATGTCTCTTTAACCAAATCAGACAAATCCGAAACTTTTAGCATCCTAATTATTTCTAAAAGAAAAACATTTTTATCATTTTGTTCATGGCAACTTTGAATTCTGATCTTGGTATGTGACAATTTTCAAAGTTTAAAAGTGAAGCCAAATTTGATCAAGCTGATATGAGGTACAAGTTATGAGCTGTTAAGAAGCCATCAGATTCAAAAGACTGATGAACACCAAAACATGTATGCCTGCTCTATTTTCTATTTAAAGTGAAAATATGGAAGACAATGAAAATCATACAATGATGTATACTGTAGGTACATACAATGAAATCTTTTGACTAGATTTGTTTTTGTAAAATATGTATGCTCCCTCTGCAGATCAAACAGTCTAAGTACAAAAATGTTTAAAAATGTATACAAAATCTGAATAAACCCCTGACATAATTTCATTAAAATCTAATCAGATGATCACCATATGTATATAAAACATGCCTATCACAAGTAATGTGTCTACCTCAGGTGGCTATTACTTACCTTGCTAACAAGTTTATTATAAAAATGCCTGTATCTCAAAAGATCAAAGATCAAAGGTGTGTAAAAAAAAAAAAATGAAAACAAATTATTTAAAAACATGGCCTAAAACTCCAAATGAGACATCTCTCTCTCTCTCTCTCTCTCTCTCTCTCTCTCTCTCTCTCTATATATATATATATATATATATATATATATATATATATATATATATATACACACAAACCAAGATACATAGTAATATATCATTTGTCTAACTCAAGTAGTAGTTTGCTTATTGAATTTTTTTGTCATAAAAGTCAATTTCCAACAACACTGCTTAATAGCCTGAAAATCTTATCAGTTCATCTACATTTAGATACCAAATGTATTTGCTTATTAAGACATGTCCAACTGTAAAATGCACAGACCCAGATCAGCTGTTGCATAATGTGCCGGCAGATCTGGGTCTGTGCAATTTGTTAGGAGTAATCAGTACAACAAACAACATAGACCGTGATCTGCAGGTGTATTATGAATTTGTTTTATGCAGTTTGACTCAACTTAGAAGTGAGTATATACATTAAAATATGTTTGCACTTAGTGGTTTTATGTAATGTTGCTAAGCAATGTTCCAAGAGGGATATATGGTAATAATCAAATCAAGTTGCCTTGCTTCAGGCAGTGAGGGAATAAAAAAGGAGACCTATATGAAGAGCAACATAACAATATTTTAGCAAGGTCTTGACCATTTACCACAAAGATGGGATCATAGAAAGGAACTTCATGGATATATAACCTAGTGATAATCTCTTCAATGGGTATGTGTCCACTTCATTTTTCTATGCTTATTTGCTTAAAATAAAATGTAACTTACTTGAATTTCAGCCCTGAAAACTAAAATGAAGCAACTGAAATTATGAATTCTATCCTAAGGACTGAGAAAACTCTGTTTTCCAACAAAATCCAGACATAAAATTCATACACAGTTTTGTGCATCAATAGATTGATTCTAGTACATTTTCCATGTTTGAAAATTGCGGTCTTGACTTTGGGAATTTTTCTGTTTTCTAAGTTATTCTTGCATACCTATGCTGTTGACATTTTTATTTTTCTATGAAGGTTGCAAAAGAAAATCAGGCACACCCTCATGCTACTTCATTTCTCCCCCACCCTCACCCCATGGAATAATGAAGCTGTACAAAAATTGTGTATGGTCTTGTAAGGAAGTATGCTCAAGTTGGGAACTGACATATCCAAAGTAACATTCAATACATTCTGGTGATTACTGATGTATGAAAGATTGATACATTCCTATTATGAAAAATTACAGAAACAATTTTTATCACCTAATTACAATCATGACATCATGTGATAAAAAATCATTTGTGACATTGAGTTCAAATACTCAGCAGTGTCATTGAATAACACAACATCCTTTAGCATACTGTAGTGTAACACTTAGCAATTTCAGTGAGTAATGCCATGTCCTTTAGCATACTGTAGTGTAACACTTAGCAATTTCAGTGAGTAATGCCATGTCCTTTAGCACACTGTGGTGTTTTACTTAGCAATGTCAGTGAGTAATGCCAAGTCCTTTAGCACACTGTAGTGTAACACTTAGCAATGTCATTGAGTAATACCAAGTTCTTTAGCATACTGTAGTGTAACACTCAGCAATTTCAGTAAGTAATGCCACATCCTTTAGTACACTGTGGTGTTTTACTTAGCAATGTCATTCAGTAATGCCAAATCCATCAGCACATTGTGGTGTAACAGTTTGCAATGTTACCTAGCTAAGTTAAGTCCTTTAGTACACTGTAGTGTAATAACTGGCAATGTCAATGAGTAATGCAGAGTTCTTTACCACAAATGTGGTGCAACACTTTGAAATGTCACTGAGAAATGCAAAGTCCTTTGTCCTTTACCATAGTGCAATGTCACACTTAGCAATGAAACTGAGAAATGCTAAGTCCTTTACCACAGTGTTAAGTAAGACTTAGCAATGCCTTTGAGTAATGCCAAGTCCTTTACCACATTGTCATATAACACTTAGCAATGCCATTATGCCAAGTCCTTTACCAGTGTCATGCCACACTTAACAATGCCATTGAGTAATGCTAAGTTCTTTATTTTATGCGAGAAATAGAATCTTAGACTCTCATTCTTATGACCTAAAATGTAGGAAACTTGCTGAATTTGCCTCTGACTGTAAGCAGCTTGTGGAAAATAATTTTCAACTCGCTGCATAAATTTCAAATGAACAATTGTTTATCCTCCATTTAAATTCGGAGAAAATAGTAAGCAAATGGAAGATAAAATTGCACAATCTTTTGGAAGTTCCATATGAACACAATAACTTAAGTAAATGCAATAATATTTACAGCAGATGAAAGAGTTCTTTTTCAGCACAAGTACACTTCACAAATTAAAGATATGATACCAAATACATAAAAACTTCTCTTCTTTGTGTCACAAGATATGTATCAATTCCTTTTCACTACAGGAATTAAACAAAAAATGGATTAGAAAAATGGATTAGCTTTGATTTGAATGTTTACTCTATTAGCCAATATGATGTAACAAATCTAAAATCCATTATGATTGACTGTGCAGAGAACCTGATGATTGAAAATTCAAGCTATGGGGCCTAATACAATGCAGACTATAAGTGATTAGACTACAGTTATTACAAATCACCATCTTCATGTTTGTGGTAGGTGCTTTCTATTTTGTAAATGTGAATTCATAACAGTGGCATGTATCCTTCTCCATTCTGACACTGCTTCATGGTTTTTAAACCCTGTTCAGACTGTTTACCAAAGTGACAATCAATGAAACACTTTCATATTTCTTTATCAGACACATCCATTAAATAAACATTTAATAATAAATTGTTTGTAAAAATAAATTATGGAAACATCTGCAGTCTAATCATTTACAACTTGTCTTCATAATACATAAATGTAGCTACTAGAAAACTTGTTCCTGGGTGAATATTATGGGCATGGCAAAGTAAAATTCATATGTGCATTAAATATTTGATCACACAAGATGGAAATAGAGCATAATTCCAGTAATGAAATGATATACTCAAGCAAAAAAATCTTATTAAATATAGTCTACTATTGATCCATCAGGGACTTTTCCACTGAAAGTTAGGAATGATAACAATGCAATTCAAAGAATGATCTACTGAGCAAATATTACAACCTATGTCTAGAAACGTTGCCATTAGAATGTCAAAAGCATAATCCTACCATGTGGCATGCAGACTTGCCAACCCTAACAAGACCTTCTCAGTAAGGCAGCCAAAATTGTTCTCTATGTTAAAGCAGTTTTCAGTAAAATGTAATGAAATTTCCTCTACTGCTATTGTCTATGTGGAAACATTCATTTGAAAAATTCAGAAGTGTGATCTGAGACTAATACAGTGAAGGCAAACATTAAAACATTAATAAAATACAATTAGACCTTAATTACCCCCAGTACAGTTTTGGAAACTGCAGTTCAAAACCCCACAGTGCTCTAAGGCTTCTTAACAGCTTTCTCAGTTTGACATAATCTTTTGAGTTTGTTTTGCTAAGTGTTTTTGTTTCTTTAATTTCAAGTAGCAATGGTAACCATCTACCCCACTATGAAGCTAACTCAAATCAACAAAACATGATGTCCAATAAACATAGAAGTGTTGCCTTTCCTTTTTTTTTTCTTCCCAAGAATTAGAATACTCCTATTTACACTTCAGTACAACAAAGCTTATTGTCCCTTTTATCTTTGAAGTGTTTTTTGTTTGTTAGATGCAATTTTGAGAAAATGACATAAGCAACAGCTTGATCAGGCAGGTGTTACGCATGAAAAATATGGGCAGTTTAAAGTATCAGATGCACTGCAGTAAATGATAGACTGGTTCCTTGACCAGCCCCACTGAATCTAATTTGAAACCTGGATCTGGACCAATCAAGCTAGTTCCAGTTTGACTACACAATTATATTTGTATAATTTTTGCTATTATTCTCTGAAAGTCTATAGTTTAAGGGTCATTTCAGTAAACCTTACAGTCAAATCATGAAGGTTGGCAGGTCTGGGTATGCCTAAACAATGAGAACAACCCCATATCTGGTGCAGCTTAACAAACAGCTGAACTTGCATCTTACAATGCAAAAGTAACTAACAAGAATAAATATATTTTAATGAAAAATATTAACTAGGGAAGAGCTAATAAATGTGACTAACTTATTTTATTTTTCAACTGTAAATAGTAGTTTTGAATATTCTGAGTTTTCTGATTACAGATCTTTTTCTTTTATATAGCCATAAAGTGAATGGAAATTTAAACCTGTTTTAACAAAAAGGTACAGATATACATAAACAATGGAATGGTTTTATAAAGTGATGTAAACAACACTAATGATTTTGAAATGTACAAGGTGCCCTATGCTATATATTTTCATTTTGACAATTTTTACATGAAATGCAATTTGTGATTTTTCATATCCCCAGAGATTTACTTGGCTATGATACCTGCAACTATCAATAACTCAACTCCATTCTTACAATATATTTCTCTTAATTAGGCCATCCTTGAAAAATTAATTGGACCAACTCCATACAAGTTTTTCAACAGACATTTTTCCTGGGATTTTGGGAAACTTTATCTGTGCATAATTGTCCAAGCTGACTATTTTAATTTGCTGAAATTCACACAGCTGGCCCTATGAAACACCCTCCACCAACCTACATCACCACAATCTCCTGAGCATGAGGATAGAAAATCAAGCATATATACAGTACCCTTCATCCAGAATCTGTGATATCATTACAGCCAGGACAGAATCTGTGAAAGGTTGGCTTTTAAATGATGTCAAGTACCATATTTTCATGCATATACCCTGCCCACACGTATAACCCACCCAGACATATATCCTGCAGAAATTTAATAAGTGTGTAAAAAATATTTAGTATACCCCAGCCACGATTATACCCTGCACAAACCCTAACAGAATATCACGTGAACCAACCATGTGCACTAACAGCCCAATCACAATGAACATGGAAGTGTGCAAATGAACTGTAACTGCTTGAGCAAAATTATGATGACAACCATTTGCAATGGATTTATCAAAGCTGGAATACTTTAACAAAATGGACAACTTCAGCTGCAGCAGTCCAAAGATGATAGTGACAATGAAGATGACAAGGGAACAAGGAGATTACTGAACTAACAGACATTTCAACAGTGATGAGTCAGATGAGCTTTGATGGATTTAACAGCAATTCCAGTTGCAAGAATGAACTCTCTGAATAAACATTAGTCAGGTTTTCTTCAATATTTCTGTTAAAACATTGATGGGTTGGACACAGGAGTGAAACATATTAGGTACATGTATTAAAAACTAATGTTGCTTGATTTAACTTCCTGAAATCCATTTTTTCTAGCTAGTCTTACATCTGTTGTCATTCTGTTGAACATAAGCAAACTTTTAAAAACTATCACCCAATTATTAAATATTATATTTATATGGATTTAAAAATAAGCTGATGACTATTGGCTGTGTGAAAATGAACTGATATAGCATGCCCACAAGATACCCAGCATGGGGTGGGTGCTGTATGTAAAATCCTGCATAACCTGCAGGATATATGCATGAAGATATGGTAATTTATGATTTTAATATATTTTACAAAGTTACAACTGGAAGAGCAGACATTTAGTGACCCAGTCTTCTAGTGTTGAACTAAATCACAAAATCTGGAATAAATTATTTGTTCTTGGTTTTACATCATTACAGCATTTGTAGC
The DNA here is from genome assembly GCA_016617855.1 of Megalonaias nervosa. Taxonomy (NCBI): domain Eukaryota; kingdom Metazoa; phylum Mollusca; class Bivalvia; order Unionida; family Unionidae; genus Megalonaias; species Megalonaias nervosa. Next base: position 35,613 of record JAECUM010001075.1, read on the forward strand.
TATTTGTTAAAAAGTGTGGCTGAGAGGCAGATATCTAGGGTTACCCACCTCCTTTCCAACAGTAACAAAACAATGAAGGGCCTTGTAACAGGAACTGGGTTATAATAAAGGGCCTTTTAACAGAAACTGTTAAAATGAAGAGCCTTTTAATAGGAACTGTGTTATAATGAAGGGCCTTTTAACAGGAACTGTGTTATAAGGAAGGCCTTTAAACAAAAACTGTTATAAGGATGAGCCTTATAACAGGAACTGTGTTATAATGAAGGGCCTTACTAAAGGAACTGTGTTATAATGAAGGCCTTTTAACAGGAACTGTGTTAATATGAAGGGCCTTTCAACAGGAACTGTGTTATAATGAAGGCCTTTTAACAGGAACTGTTATAATGAAGGGTCTTTTAACAGGAACTGTGTTAGAATGGCAGAACTTATAACAGGAACTGTTATAAGAAGGCCTTTCAACAGGAACTGTGTTAATATGAAGGGCCTTTTAACAGGAACTGTTATAATGAAGGACTGTATAAAAGGAGCTGTTATAATGAAGGCCTTTTAACAGCAGCTGTGTTATAATGAAGAACTATAAAAGGAGCTGTTATAATGAAGGCCTTTTAACAGCAACTGTGTTATAATGAAGGACTATATAAAAGGAGCTGTGTTATAATGGAGGCCTTTTAACAGGAACTGTGTTATAATGAAGGACTGTATAAAAGGAGCTGTGTTATAATGAAGGCCTTTTAACAGGAACTGTGCTATAATGATGGGTCTTACAGTGACATAGTGATGTATTAGAAGCAATAAAAGAATCTTCTATATCCTCATCTCTGGTGAGACCTCTGCTAGAGTTCAATGCTAGAATAATTCAGGATGGTCTCAGCCATGAAAATTCAAAAAGGTTTGTATAAAATAAAAAAGAGTGAAGATTTTTATATGGTTGCCATTGTGTGCAGTGACCAGTTAATACTGTACCAAAAAAACCCCAAAACCCAATTATGTTTGAAAGTATGTTTATCAACATTCCTTACTACTCAGATATACAGTATTTCTCCCATCTTAAGACCACGGATCCAGCCATGCATATTTTTCAAAATGTACGGATATGGGCTTATTATCATACGATAGATATCATTAGTAAATATTTACTACATGTTTGTTCTGTTGTTGTTGTTTATTGGGTTTAGTGCCAATTCACAGCAAAAATACATGGCAGCCAGTATAGCTGGTGGAGGAAGAACCTGGGAATTTTTTTTTGCCATGGGGTATCAGTTTTTGAACATTTCATAGTGGTTTAAAGTGGGTGGGGAGCAAGAGAGAAAAGAGAATAAGAGACAGAAAGAGATAACAAAGCTAAATAGCTGTCAAAAGGTGCAAAATATGCATTTAATGACTTTGTTCACATTCCTTATGCTAAGGTGCTTAACCATTTTTGCATCACTGCTTTCTGTACTTTTTTCAGTGAAAATCTGAATAGCTGATCTATAATCTTCCGTAATGTTGTCCTATACCTGATCTATAATCTTCCTTAGTGTTGTCCTATACCTGATCTATAATCTTCCTTAGTGTTGTCCTATACCTGATCTATAATCTTCCTTAGTGTTGTCCTATACCTGATCTATAATCTTCCTTAGTGTTGTCCTATACCTGATCTATAAACTTCCTTAGTGTTGTCCTATACCTGATCTATAATCTTCCTTAGTGTTGTCCTATACCTGATCTATAATCTTCCTTAGTGTTGTCCTATACCTTATCTATGATTTTCCTTAGTGTAGCCCTGAGCAGACAATCTTTCTGTCTCTCAAACTTGTCTGATGTTTTGACTTAACTTGTGACTACTATCTCTCTAAAATTTTACTTCATGGTTGATCAATGGATCAATTTCATACACCCTCTGAGAGACAATCAAATTGGAACTGCACCCTCAATAGTTCTTGCATAAACCACATCAGTTCTTGATCACATAAGTTAACTACCTAAATACAGAACTGAAATCATGGATTAAAAAAAAAATACAAAATGACAATGATCTGATAACATTTTTAAATAAAATACAGCCTTGTGTATTAGATACAACAAAACACAATTATTGTAGGCAATTTTCATCATCTGTCCTCGATCCAGTTTTATAAGTTTGTCTCTCAATTATTTATATAAAAATCCAACAATCAATAAGGTGGCCTAGCAGCATCTTTATGCAATTTTCTCCAAAACCATGAAAAACTGATACCCACAAAATAAAATCATTCACAGCATTATGCAAGTCTAAAGAAAATGATGGCCATAGCATGCATGTTGAGCAATAATGAAGGCATTTATTTAGCTAGACAAGGAGAATGTCTTACTGAAGCTAAATTCTAAATCTGAAGCAGGTGGGATAAAAAGTCATTGAAAATAAAGGAAAGAAGAAAAAACCTTTAATCTAGGGTGTGGATGGATGTACATATGGACATATGTATACAAATACCAATGTGATCACTATATGAAGTTTTTGCCAAGGTTGACTGGATAAAAAAGTTATTTTTTTGTATTAGTGGTATTTGTAAGACTGGAATTTACAATCAGAAATAGAATACAGGTACCATGCCTATGACTAGAAATTATATACTGGATTTTTCCCAGACAAAATATATGTATATCTTCCAGCAATATAAGAAGAGTACTACCAAGAGTACTCCATCTGTGAAACTCACAAGATCAAAAGAATGATCCTTACAATAAAGGGTTTAATTTACCTTGGTTAAAAGGTTTTCTCAGTTATATTCAAGATGTTCTATATATCTATTCAAGTAAACATTGTTTTGTTTAAAACAAAAAGGTCACCCAAACTTGCCTATTGTACTGACTGCCATTACCTTTTTTAACTTGTTTAGTCCAATTTAAAACCAGTCTTACTATACTGTATATACTTACTTATAAGTCAAGTTCAACTGCAAACTCCAAAGACCCAGACCCGCTGTTGCATAATGCACCATCACATCTAGGACTATATAGTTTGCAAGGAGAACAAACAACATGGAACCTGATCTGCCATTGCAAATGTGACATTGGGTTTATTGTTTTCAGTTTGTCTTGTCTTCTATGTAAGTATTCACAGTACTGTTAAGAAGCTCGGCATACATGTCTAAAACAGTAGCATTTACATAAAAGCCAAAAATGGTTCACATTATGTTGATGTCTAAAATAACTCCTAATGAATGAAAAAAACGACTTCAAGTAACAGAAAATTCAAACTCCAATGAAAGCAGATCAGATTTTCTTCCCTAAAAAAACACTTAATTAAAATATTAATCCAGTACAATTAAAATGTATTCAAAAACACCAATATTGCATTACACTGTAGTTGCATGGACATGCTGTATTGCAGCCAGCAAATTGTTCTTATGTCTTACATATAAGCGTCCTTTGGTCCATGGGTTTTGTAATTGTAGGGGTTGATAGTCATCTCGTAATATCCTTTCCCGTGCCCCGATCACAGCTACGAGACAGAAATCTGATAATGACTCATCACTGTAAATTGGTCCATCTCTTCCTTTGTTTTTCACAGACTGGTTCAAGTTACTAACCACAAGATCAATCACCTCCCGTGCTGTCGTTTTGGTTGTCACATGTAATTTCACACTTGTGCCACGAGCAAGGCCAGTTTCATATGCTGCGTACACACGTAAAATCCCTGAATTTGAGCTTTGACTAGTAACTGACGAACTATCAGGAGTCACATGACCATTTGATTTTGGCATCTCCTCCATAGGATCATAAAATTTGGCAATTCTTCGGTTGTCCTTCCCAACACTAATCTCATTTGAATCACATGTTACTGAGCTGTGACATGTCATGGAACTGCTATTATCGAACACTTTCTCCCTCCGTTCCAAATCTGAATTTTCTGCTGTGTTCAGCACAGCTGAGACTGGAATGCCTCCTTTTATAGTCCGGTCCCGAGCATATGTAATAAGGTCCATAATCCAACTCATCCCCTTCCTGGTTTTGTCCAGGTTTTGCTGGAGATTGCATAACTGCTGGACACGATCTTTGGCAGTATTCAACTCTTCCTTGGAAAATGCCTGAAAATTTAATCAAATATAATGTTTAGAAAATTTGTGGAGGGAATTTCTTATGCAAGGTCTATATATAACTTTCATATAATTAATCAAGGAATTGAGTTTGCAGTAGAGTAGTTATTTATATATTCATACAATTTTGGTTTTTTAAATAGTACACAAAATAATTTAGATCAAAATGATATCACTGCATATGGAGCAAAGTATATCTTAATAGTACAGAATAGTCTCACATTGATGGAACATTTGGTTTGCTTTGGTACTTTAGCTCAACCCAAGTTCCTTGCCCAATGACACACCATGGTAGCTGACTTGGACTGATCTGATGGTAGGATTTGAACCTGCACCTTTCATAATACTTTTAAAAGTATTTTCATTATGTACAGTGTCGGGAATTGGATTAAATTTAAAGAGTGATCATCAGAATAGATCAATAGTAGATTTTAAAATCAGTTGAAGACTTTTTCTCTACTTTTCACTGAAAATGTCATTCTTGCATACATGGAAATATTTGCCTGTGTCCCTGACTTCACAGACTTATCAATGTCAACCAGGTTATCCTAAATAAATCTGGATGTCTGGTACTAGTGATTGACGACCAAAAAGAGTACATGTCAGAAATATTTTATTTTTAATTTAATGAATATGAATTACTGAATGAAAACATTAAAGTTAAAGTGTCAAAAAGCAAAATATTCCGAAGAAAATAACTTGAATTTTTATAGTCGACTATTGGAAGTCATATCTGAAAGCTTGGTAATTTATTTTTTTTTCCCCAAATCAATCTTTGATTATTTGGATTAACTTTCATATCACTAATGTTTCAGTTCAGGAAATGTATATCAATTCCTTCTCCATATATTCTGTTTACTCATACTTGGGTACCATATATACTCACTTATAGGACAAACTGCAAAAATACAGATCCTGATCTCCTATAGTATAATGTGCCTGCAAATCAGGGTCTATGTTGTTTGTTTTACTGATTACTTCTAACAAACTGCACAGACCCAGATCTGCCAGTGCATTATGTTGCAGCATATCTTGGTCTGTGGGCTAATCTTATAAGCAAATACATATGGTAATTTAGACCTAGCTGCTAACAGCTTGAGAGATCTACAAACTTGTAATGCATGGCTAATCAGGGTGTATGCAATTTATAGTTGGGTGCACAAATACAGTAATATTTAGAAAGCTCACTCACTTCCCGCTGTGCCTGTTGTGCCAGGATGATGTCCATTTCCAGTATGGAGGATAGGCGAGAGAAGCGACTGATGAACTCGGGCTGATATGTACACATGTTGACTGCAAAGGGAAGATATTTACACAAGTAATAGGACACTCCTTTGTCAGGTATTCTTTCACGTATACCCATATACATATATATATATATATATATATATATATATATATATATATATATATATATATATATATAATATATTTACATTTTAACAGGTACATTATGTTGCCCCCATCAAAGGAGAAATTCTGTATATATAAATGTACACCCACACACATACATAGAGAGAGAGAGAGAGAATACAAATTAGGTGAATCAGTCCTCCCCTCCCCAAAGATATATATATATATATATATATATATATATATATACTATATATATATATATATATATATATATATATATATATATATACAATGTATCCCTGCTCAAAATAAGTATTTATTTTTTTCAATGCCTGCATCTTAGTATGTTCTATGATGTTTTATGACAGAAAGTATAAGACTCCCCTCTCAGGATGGACAATTATTCTAAAGCAAATGAACAATAATTATAAGAATGTTAAAAAAATGCCATCATTAAATGTTGTTTATTTGTTGTATGCACTCTGTTAAAATATTGGTGTTGAAAAGTCTTTATTAAGTGTAGCCTTAGTCAATCACACTGCTGCTGCACTTGATAGTCTATATGGATTCATCATGCCTTAACAAAAGTCTACTGAAATAGATTGAAGTCCAGTCAACTTACTCATCTCGAATACTTGTACAGGTAGAAGCATTAAGTCATTTCTCTCCACCAATTCCTCACTCTGTCCTGGGACAATGCATACGTCTTCAACAGGAGGCAAGACCAGTATTAATGTCACTCCTTGGCTAAGTTCTACCACCTCCATGTCATAAACTCTGTGGTTGGCTGCAAACTCATCACACAAACCTGTATAAAAAGTAGATTGGCTTCAAAATTCCCTTTCAAATTAGATACCATATATACTCAATTCCAACTGCAAACAAGATACTCCATGATCTGCCTATGCATTGTACATCAGCAGATCAGGGTCTGTCTGGTTTGTACTCTGATTTACTCACAAACTGCACAGAACCAGATCTGCTGGTGCATTATGTGATGGTAGATATGGATCTGTGTAGTTTGCAGCTGGTCTTCACTTATGTACAAGTAAATACACTGTACTGTATATACTCACCAATAAGTAGAGTCCTGCTGCAAACAACATAGATCTTGATTTGCCATATCATAATGTGCCTCATATCAGGGTCTATGTTGTTTGTTCTGCTGATAACTCCCAACTAACTGCACAGATTCAGATCTGCCAGCGCATTATGCAACAGCAGATCTGGGTCTGTGCTGTTTGTAGTTGGATTCATCTTATAAGTGAATACATACAGTACTGTGGTTATCACAGTTTATGACATAATATAAAATGTGTCCACATGTGTATAATTTTGTCCATTAGGAAATTTCATGAACTTTCATAGTTTTACATATGTGCTGCTCAAAATATCATAGAGTGCAGGATAATTAGATGAAATAAGTTATTCTGTAATGGCCTCAACTAAATTCGATGGGTCAATGCCCTCACTTTCAGAGCCTGAACTTACAGTCACATGATCAAAGCATTCTATTTGTAAAAAGAAGTCATATATCCAAGGGTGCACAGTCTATATACCTTTGTTATATATTATGCTTGTGAAGCTGAATGGCTTATGCTGAAAATTATAAATGGCTGAACAAGCAGGAAAGTTAATAGTAACAAAATATTCCACCCCTATAAATGATGCCATGCTACAATGTGCATGCACTATATACTGTTCCATTTTCAATTTTTGGAAAACCCTAGAATGTGACTAGATTATATAGTAAGATACTACTTAAGTCCAATTGCAAACAATACAGACCCTAATCTGCCATAGTGTACTGTATTGGAAGATCTGGGTCTATGTTGTTTGTTCTACTTTTGCTGGCACATTATGAGAAGTTTCAAATTTGGGTCTGTGTAGTTTGCAATTGAATCTATATGTGAGTGTACACTGTATCTTTGACGTACTATCACAGGTTAAAGCTGTCATTAACAAACAGCAAAGAAGAACTGAGAATAAATTATATTTAAACAGCAGAAATAATGCCATGGTTCTATTTTCTGCATTTATAAAGTGTGAGAAAAAATAATGACATTTATGTCATATACAACTTTAAGTTTAAAATAAATACATACTGTTGGCAGGGTTACAGAAATAAAACAGGAGCTGTCATTTTGTACATTTAATCTTTATTAGAACTTGAAAAGGTACTTTATCTTGCTTTAAGAAATTGCACTTCATTAATTCTATTTTATGGCTTTTTGATCTCTCTAGCTTAGTGTTACAATGTTGACATATGTGTGCTAATAATTTTGGAAACCTCACTTGCACCATCAAATTTTTTTTTAAGTCAACAGCAGACTTTTGTTTCTCAACAAGTTTTTATACAGCCAACATTTCCACACTTCTAAGGTTATGTATAACTTCTAAACGATGTCAATACTTTTTTCTTCTTAAACAAGATAATTATGCTGTACAAAAATGTGAATGCCAGTCTATTCTTCTATTTTAAAACTACATATACATGTGTTTATCAAATAAATAGTTCTATATCAAACTGTTTTTAAAAATGACTTTTGCTGTACAACTTACCCAGTGATTTGAATAATTGTTCAGAAGCTTTGCTGAGTGCTGTTTGGAATTCCTTAGGTTGATGATGAGGTGGAGGAACAGGATTATCAGTGTTCAAGCTCCTCAGCCACTCCCATTCTTCTCTGTAAAGCAGTAAACACATTACATGAAGTCAGTCACCTACACTAGATATAGTCTATACAAAAGTTGTCTCCCTTTGTCTAGAATATAGTTCAACTAGTCCAAGATGACAGTTTCTCAAGGATTTTTGTAAGAAATTATTAACAGCTTCCTAAAGTTTTCAGGGAGTCTTTTCTGATAGAATTTGAACTTTCTTTGTATGTTGCTTTGTTTATCACTGTATAAGAAGGTACAAAAGAAGAAAAAAATACTAATTAGTGTGCCACTGCTGTAAAGGGACACTACTCAAACTGGCAACTACTTGTGTCATTTGATTGTACTAATTTTATCTCACTTTGTTTATTTATAACAGTTAAACCTGCCTTAGCTGTCACCTGGTCTCAATAGTCCCTCTTCCCTGCCCCAATGTAAAAATTTCCCCTCTGAACGTCACAAATCTGCTTTCTGCCGTCATCAAGGAGGTGTTTCCTAACCAACAGTGGTTTCTTAGTGCTTATAGTGGTCACTCGAGTGTACTGATCATGCAAATGAAACATTTGATTTCCCAGGAATGTGTTGGTAATGATGTTTAAACATGACTGATCTTGCTTATATTTGCCATATTCAAATCAATATGTTGGTTTAAGTTTAAATTGGATAATCTGTTGACTGAATTTTTAAGAATTTGAATAAAGTCACCATATTGCTTAGAAATTCTTTGTCATGTTTAAATACTTTAAGTAAATCATCAGTTTTATAGCCCCACCTCCTCCCCCAACCCTCTGAGGGGTAGATTCATGCTTACCATACTGAATGTATTTCTTAGAAACTAACACAGAACTAGTTTTACTCCGAATTTGCCTTAGTTTCTAAAACTTGACCTATTCAACAATTTATGTCAATGTTTACTGCATAATAATAGACTATAGTACGTAGCTCTTCCAATGTATTGTTTAGAATGTGATAAATTTAATTCAGCTTTCAACCTCTTCTTATTTCTGTCGGATAAGTGGATTATACATATTGTAAGTTGAAAAAAAGAAGAAATAAACAGCCAGAGTATTAAAACAGTATGAAAAAGACTCCATAAATCCATACATGCAAAATGCAGATGGATACAATATGCATTTGAGATCTTCATTAAATATCCAGGTTTGAATGAAAATGTTACAGCTAATGGACCAATCCTAAAATATTCTGTTGGTTCAAAACTATCAAGGAATGCTATGCCAGATTCTGCAAGAACACATAAATGATGCTGAAAACTTTTGCATATTTGATAGTATATACATAATGTGGACAATATTTGTACTTAAAAGCCATCTCAAGTCTTTAAACAAGGTGACCCCTGTCAATCACTGGGTTGACACTTTCTATATTTGGCCTAGGTCTGTTACTTCTAGGATAACTGACTCCAGGTGCAATATACACACAGCTGAGCTAGCTACCTCCTTACCATATATATAAGCAAAAATGTACATGAAAATTAGAAAATGGGAAGCTTCTGGAAATCTATCAAAGACATCCTTTTGTATCAGAATTTATGAATGATAAATTTATGCAATGAATTCTTAAAACACGATATTACTGGTATGCCAACTACCCAAAATAATAATAATAATAATAATAATAATAATAATGGTATTTGGTGCATGGCATTTGTTTAGGAACCAAGTTTAAAAGGCAGACCAGTATTCAGAAGCCACCTGCATACAAAGGCTAGTTTGACCTTATTCCCTCGTTGGCTACAACTGACAGCTCTGACTTAGATTTTTGGAAAATATAAAAAAACCTCAAATCCTGAATTTACAAAGAGATATATGTTACAGTTTAAATTTTGGGGGTTCCATCAGATTAATTCCAGGAAGGGGCTGCAGTAGCTCAGGTTCGCAGAACCCATACTCATAATCATTGAGGGTTCAACACCCATTCTTGCAAGACTGGATCTGCTGTCATGGTGTGCTCCTTTGTAAAGGCACTTAGCTCCCATTTCTTATGCGTCATGTAGTCAATAATCTGTTAAGTGCCATTAAAACCCACAACCCAACCCCCCAAAAAAACCCTGAAAAAAACACAAGGAGTTTTGGGAAACATTCAAGAACCTTTAAAACAAATCCATTGACTTTTCAAGGATTAAACTAACTTCTGCAAAATTCAAGGGGTATTCAAGGCAATGCCTCAAATCAAGAGCTATTCAAGGCAATGCCTCAAATCAAGAGCTATTCAAGGCAATGCCTCAAACTCAATGGCTATTCAAGGCACTGCCTAAAATTCTGGGATATTCAAGGCAATGCCTCAAATCAAGGGCTATTCCAGGCAATGCCTCAAATTCAAGGGCTATTCAAGGCAATGCCTCAAATTCAAGGATTTTTCAAGGCTGTATGAACCATGTAGATGAAAACTCGTCACACAAGTTGTCAGTAATACTGCACTCTGTAATTCTGTTACATATACAAGTCATATTCATGTGAGGTTTTTAAAGGAAAAATCTTTAACAAACATTTAATGTGAAAAATACAAATTTATTGTGCTGCCTGCAGTGACAACTGCTCCATTTTGCCTTAAATTTATTACCTTTTGGCTTGCTTACGAGTATGTGGCTTCAATTTATCCTATCAAGTTTAAAAGTTTCTTGTCTCAACTCAAGATATATAGTGATAAACCAAGTCAGATTTTAGAAATGTTCAAAAGCTGGCAGGATTTAAGCATTATTGTAGCCACTTCCAAGTTTCTTTAAAATTTAATTACAAACCAAAACATTCTTTGAATGAGTTTGTGATTCAATTATGTCCTTTCCTTCACAATAACTGCTATTGATAAGCAAATCCAAATAGAATTTAAACATTTATACAGCGAGGTTAACCACAAAAGCAGAAATTTATTTTCAAACACAGGACCATGAATGACACCAAAAACTTATTTTCCTTTAACTGAACTGTTAGTCCTTAACTTAATTCAGGGACACTGTTTTGTTATTTGTTATTTACCTTGATACATTGGAAAGGTCTCGGATTTTAACATTCGGAAGAATATTTGGGGACTTCTGTGCTACGAGGACCCGCACTAAATCTACGTGGCATGGAGACGTAGGTAGCCTAGGTATAGACCTTGATGTAAGTGCACCTTACTAGTCTGGTTGTAAATCATCATCTCCTGCAAAAGAAAAGAGCACACTTAAGTAGAGTAAGGATGCAGTACCAATACATCTGTATACATATCTGAAACAAGAGTACCATGAGCACTATACACTCATCTAGTGTATACAAATTCTCTATATATGCACTGGTAAAATTGATAGGCTTCTTTCTTATAATAAGTACAAGTCATATCCACCAACTTTGGTCAAGTTACTTCACCTTGAACAAAAGGTATTGTGCAAAATGCATGTTTTCTTTGAGTCACAATGACCTTTTGTTTTCCAAATCAATAGGCCTCTTCCTATGCAAGCCTTCCACAAACTTTTGGTCAGGGTATATAGTATAGTGGAAAATTTCTTAAGCAGAAGCCATTTTTCGTCTTTGAGTTACTGTGATCTTGACTTGTCACCTTGTAAACCAAAAATCAATAGACTTCCATTTTACATAAAGGTAAACCATTAAAAACTTTGGCAATGGTATATGGTTGAGAACCTTTTATGGCAGAAATCATTTTTCTTCTTTCAGTCCTTTAATTTTGGACCTCAAGAATTAATAGGTTCCTTTCTTACTCCTAGTGCACACTGTCCACAAGGTATAGTCCAGGTCTGTGATACAGAAATAAAGTTATTGTTCAGTAACCACTTTTCTTCTTTCAATCCTAGTGAAACTGACCTTTGACCTTTTGATCCCAAATCCATATGTTTTGTCACTGCCCGAAGTGCAAGCCATTTAGAAAATTTGGTCCAGGTCTGTGATGTAGAACTAACATATGGTATTTGTATGGAAACCATTTTTCTTCTTTTAGTCAATGATATGGTGGTTCTTTTCAGCACCATATCAATAGGCTCCTTCCTTACCCATAAACAACAAAGTCTGATAAAGGCAGATGACATAAAACTTAAGTTAATCACTGTTCAGAAATGAAAACAGTAGCAAATGGATGTACTGACATCATACCATTAAATGCTCCACATTTTGGAGGTCATATAAACAAAATCCTTTTACAACAGGCTCAAGTTCAAAATTATTGTTTGAAGAAAGAACATAATGATATTGTTGCTTTTGTCCAATGCAAGAAATTTAAAGAATAATATCTTTTACCTGCTTGCCTGCATTATCCCATTCATATCAAGTTGAAGCAATCACAAAAATGAGATACAACAGTTTCAGTGCTACAAGCTCTTTTGAAAAAAACAACAAAAATGACTGACTGTCCCTATGTTATAAGAAACATCTGAAGCCCCTGGAGAGGAAATTTAAAGAAAGGTAGAGAAAAGAAACAAAAATCTCCTCCCCCTTAACTAATTTCTCTCATGATAAAACCAGTCTGTTAGCTTAATAAAGTAGTCTAAATGTATAGTGGGGCTTATTTTACGGGTCTCAAAGTTCACAGGCTCTGACAACACTGGGCCATGATTTCTATGAACTGCAGCACCTGTCATTTCATTACATATGTATGCAATCTGAGTATAAACTAGCACATTTCCAGATAAGTGGAAAGTGTCAGAGATTAAACTTCTATATAAACCAGATCCTCTTGATGATGTCAATAATTAAAGACCCATTTCAATTCATCCTGTTTCATTAAAAGAAATTCAGAAGCATTCCCCCTGATCAATCATGTGAAATTGTTCTTATCAGCATGACTGACAAAATGGCTCAAAGCACTGGGTCACTGAAACAAAGTTGGGATGGTGCACATCATGTTGAGGAAAACCTTAGACTTAGTTGATCAAGAGATTATATTTCATAAATTAAATATTTACAAACTCAGCAGCAGTGCTGTAAATTGGTTCAAAAGCTGCCATCAATTATGCAATTCTGCAGAAAAATATCTGATCTATGGAGTGCTTCCTGATTTATTTTGGAGCTATTGTTTTTTCTTATGTTCATTAAAGATTTACCTTGTCATACCTGCAATGTCAGTTCTGATTTCTATGTTGATTGCAATACTTTATATAAATTGTTGAATGGATATTATTGTTAACAGATACCCTTTGTAAGCATCTGTCTGAATTTAATAAAACTTGGAGCAGGGCTTTCATAAAAAAATGTATTTACACTGAGAGCAGTGGCTAGATAATCCTGTGATTCTGCCATATCCCAACTCATTCCTGCAGCCTGTCGTCGCTGGAACTTTGGAATCTGAACCCACTTGCTAGACCCCATTGTGATCCCCTTTGGGTCCCTTATGTGATTGATAGTCACCAAAACTATGCTACCATTTGGGTCCTTTAAGGGCTTGTGATAAAACTGACCCAAGTCCTGAATCCCCAGTGCATTCTGAAATGAAAGACAAAAGTTAAATGCAGATACAGAAATTCACAAAACTTGTTTATCTGTTGTAGAGTATTCTATCATGATACTGGACAAAAGTCATTTGGTATCATTTGTATGATACTGGAAAAAGGTCATTTGGTTTCATTTTCATGATATTGGACAAAAGTCATTTGATATCATTTGAATAATACTGGACAAAGATCATTTGATATCATTTTCATGATACTGGACAAAGGTCATTTAGTATCATTTTCATGATATTGAACAAAGGTCATTTGGCATCATTTGCATGATACTGGACAAAGGTCATTTGGTATCATTTTCATGATACTAGACAAAGGTCATTTAGTATCATTTTCATATACTGGACATAGGTCATTTGATATCATTTGCATGATACTGGACAAAGGTCATGTGGTATCATTTCATGATAGTGGATAAAGGTCATCTGGTATCAGACAAGGGTCATTTGGTATCATTTTTATGATACTGGACAAGAGTCATTTAGTATCATTTTCATGACACTTGACAAAGGTAAAATGGTATTATTTTTATTATATTGGACAAGGATAATTTAGTATCACAGTAGTCCAGGTCATTTGGTATCATTTTCATGATTTGAAAATATGTAACTGAAATAGAATTATCAGAATTTAAAGATATTTATGTGAAAACATGGTATTATCTCACCTATTAAAAGTACACAGGAAATTTTAACATCATTTTATCAATTGCATCAAAAACCTCATAACACAAGGTCTGGAATCATAAAATTTCTGCCCTTGAGATTTTGGCAGCCAGTCTCAAAGAAATTCTGTAACACAACTTCGACAGCCTGAGAAGGTAAACTCAGTGTAAAACTCAATTGCCAAGTTTATCATCCCCAGGCAAGAATAAATTTTGCATGAACCTTTATTAACATATTTTCCTGGTTGTGAATAAAGGACCGAAGGCAAGATAAAGCATTTTAAGGAATTGTTTTCCTTTCCTATGTAGAAAAGGTACAGTGTTCAAGTCAATGATATTAATCAGTGGGTAAAATCAGTTACAATGGAACAGAGAGATGTGGGAAGTCAGTTACAACAGAACGTACAGTATGGTTCCCACATTTTCCAGGATGAAATTAATTTTTTCAAGGTTCACATATGACCATTACTGAATGGAATTAAAGAACATTTTAGATTATAAAACATGCATTTTCTAAATCTAAAGATGTTTCTCTTTCAAGACTCTCCAAAACATCCAAGTCAGAAAGATGATCATATACAAAACCACAAAATTTATCACATAAAACAAGTTTGATTATATTCCCGTAAATTGGCATGTAAAGTCATTTCGATGTAAAGAATAAAAATTATAACTTAATTTTGCTGACCTGCACTATGTTGCTAAATGGGAACAACATACTAAACATAAATTAGTTTTGTTTCCTTTCAAACCTTTAATTCTAAAGAATTCTATAGCAATATATCCATGTATCTTATAGAAATTAAACATTTCCTATTACAGTATAAAAAAATAATTGCAAATAATTAGAATCTTGTCTTGTAGCGAAAAGAGTTTAACCCTGAATTTATCTGTGCCAATAAAATTCCAAACAAGATTTTTCAAACAACCTAATCTCCTTAAGATGATCTGGTTATAAATCCATCATTTAAAAAACATTTTTGAAAGGGTTGATTTAAATTTTGAAAAAAGACCTTCAAAATTGTATACTGTTGTATAAACAAGGACTGAATTTTCTGTAAAGTCAAGCTGTCTTCTTGTAATTCATTAAACCAGTCACCAAACCACAAGGGACGACAATTTCTCATTTCAGCTCCAAGATTCAACAATTTGGACTACAAATTTGGCTTAAAATGAATAGCAGGACATTTTCTAATCCAGGTTTCCTCCGAATATTCCCACCCCATTTTTCATATTTGGACATTTAGGTTGGGGTGTGAGGTCATTGCAATTGCATATTGAAAATTTGGAATTTGCCACCACCGTGATGTAACGACATATGGTAGTCGCTACCAGCGGGCCTAGCAAATTTAAACTTATGTTATATCGACTTATACCTGCATGAAATCGATAGGACAATGATTTATTTTCTCAGAAATATCAAGTATTATAATCATTGTGTCTTTAATCCACTGACAGACTAGATGAAACTACGGCATAGATGAAACCTGATCCGGTACTCGCCATTTGCATTACTAGTCACATAACTTCACAAATCTCAAATGATGACATCGGAAGTCCAATAGTCACGTGACATCAACAACAAACTCCTTTTTAATGTTGTTGTACAGAAATTCAATTTATATTAAACGATACTTTTTGTAAAAACCAGCAATCTGGTGAGTCTGATTTATCAAGCAGACAGCACATGTCAACATGGTAGTCACATGATACAACAAAACTCCAGTTGTTCTCGGAATATATATAGAAAATTTGTGTTCTTTCGTTTTTGTATTTTTATTACAACCAGTATATGACTTTCATTTAATATTTTTTTTATTTTTTTCTCTACAATATTTGAAAATGTGGGTTGTTAGTTTTGTGTACTCATGCGACTAGCAATGCAAATCAAGAGTACCAGGTCACATTTCATCAACGCTGTAGTTTTATCTTGTCTTTCAGCAAATTAAAGACATCACGATTTTAATACTCACAATTTTTGAGAAAATAAGTAATTTTCATATCGGTTTCATACATGTATCACTCGATCTAACAATGTTTAAAGTTTGCTAGGCCATCTGGTAAGCATCTACGCTTTGCCACCACCATGTTGGCCTCTTGTGATGCTAAACTGGTTTTCATACCTTCCATGTAAGGAAAGACATGGATATCAAGCTGACTTTGAAAATAAAATTCTACTAAACGAATCTAATCCAATGAGCATTTGGATTGACTCAGTATATACGTTTATTGCAAGCACCCAAATGATCCATGCTGCACCCTTCGAATATTCTGGTTAGAACTCGATAAATTTAACTCCTGATCAGCTTAGTTACTCAATTATGTGATTGTTTTGGGCATCAAGCGGTGGCAGAAAATTCCCGGGTTTTTCCCAACTTCCATCAATATTTGCAAATTCAAGGACTTTTCACGGTCGGGAAAGCAATTATCATTTCTCCCAACTTTTTCCCGATTTCCTGGTAGCGTGGGAACCCTGATACAGATGTGTGAAATCAGTTACAATGGAACATACAGATGTGTGATATCATTTACAACAGAACATACAGATGTGTGAAATCGGTTACAATGGAACATACAGATGTGTGATATCAGTTACAACAGAACATATTGATGTGGGAAATCAGTTACAACAGAGCATACAGATGTGTGAAATCAGGTACAACAAAATATACAGATGTATGAATCAATTACAACAGAACATACTGTTATGAGTCTAGGTTCTTACAGTAAGTAACAGAAAAGAGTGAAGACAACAAGCTTTGTAAAATTAAACAAATAATTTATTTCCCTATAATACCAAGTGAAAAATGAGAAAAAATAACTTAGGGTTTTATGAATCAAATCCAAATATAATCCAAGAATTAAAAAATAGAAGTCTTAGTAATAAAAAGTCCTGAATGAAACTGAGTTAGAATCCTGATGAAGTCCAAAATGGAAGGCGATGACATCTGTTGTAACCTTCAAAGTGTAGATGTGTCAATGGTTTCTTGTTGAATCACAGAAAATATTATTCCAGTTTTGAATTCTGTATAAATTCCAGTGAATGTCTTTGTCCAAGATTTATATTAGAGCGCTTATGTATTTCCAGGGAAAGGAATCACTTGAATAAAATAAAAATTCAACTCAAACTGGTCACAACATAACGTAACTTGACATCTCAAGTGTTTTAAGCCCGACTGACTATCTTCTATCAAGACAACAGTTATACACTAATTTAAGATGCAAAACAGATTCCCGGATGATGGTCAATCATCTAGAAAAATTTGAAGTTTGTAACAATAAACACATGTTTCATATCACGTACTCCAGGTATGGCCTTGACTTAACTCATTAACTCCTGGAGGTTTTTGTCGTTTTGGCCTGAAATGCGAGTAGGAAACACATTTTGGGCGCTATTTCTGAATACATCCTAATACATCAACTTCCAAGAGATTTCTGGTTAACCTAATGCCTAATTGTGTTAGAAACATCATTTTTCATTGGCTATTTCACCCGCACATGAGCAGAAGGGTAAAAGTTGGAGTTTTGTTTTTTTTTGCTTAACGGATCCATGATTTTCATATCGAGACCACTCTTTATTCCAAATGCCCATCTTATCCTACTTTTTGCAAATGTTCACCTGTCTGTGTGCAGTTCAGACTGGTCTGCCTTAGATCTGAGGCCAAAAAGTCTTAAATCCAGACACAAAATCGGATTCCGACCTCGGGCAAATTTTGGGTGGGGTGGAAAAAACTCGAGTCCAAAAATGACGTTTTTTCATCCGTATTTTGTAGTGCAACTAGAATATCCAGATTATTTGGTATCATTGTAGAGCTACATCTGTCTACCTTTCTATAATACCACCCACTTTAGTGTATCATACATGACCTTGACGCTACAGAGCTCGGAAGTAGACTACTACCTCCTGCCCCGTAAACGCAGCGCCAGGGGTTACTGTGTTAATGATTCTTACTCTGAGAAAGAATTTTAAAAAATAAATAAAAAATGTTGTTTACCAAAACTGTCACTGGTTCTGAATCAAGGTCAGAAACTAGATACAGTGTTTCTTTATTAGGTGTTTATCAATAAGAAAAAAATTCAGTCAGGTCAAACAGAACTAAACTCGATTCTGGATAATATCAAACCCAGTAAACAAAGTTACATTACAATAGCATGTAATGGAATAAAAGAATTTAAAACTAACAAACAAATAATTAAATTAAATATACATGACAATACAGATGTGTGAAATCAGTTACAACAGAACAAACATATGTGGGAAATGAGTTACAATGGAACATACAGATGTGGGAAAAATTAAACACATTTCCTAAAATAAATGGTACTATAGCAGGAACTAGAGACATTATGTTTAGTACAGTGAAACCTGTTAAAGCAGATACTCCCACAAATTTGGATAACTGTTCACAAAGGACACTAGCAACTTTTCTACACATGCCACCATCATATAATGGATACCTGTCCAATAGAATACAGTTTGTGGTCCCTTCAATGTCTTTTGTAGACACAATTAAAAATAACAGGATTTATTTTATTCTTTTTGACATGGAAGACTTAACAATTACCTGTAATACTGCACATGCTTGTAGTAGTTTACTGCGGAACAGGACAGATCCAGCACTTGTACTTTTGTCCATATCTTGCCGTAAAGATTTGATATCATCCCAGGTACATGCAACCTGCAAATACAGGTGGTCACTTCATTTTGAAAATGCTGTTTGATGATCTCAGGAATGGTTGAGCGTTATCAAATATACAATTTCCAATGACTGTTAAAGCACCTCAGAAATACTACAGGAGCCACCACTGCTTACCTATGTACCTTATTTACCAGTGATGTCATATGCACATTGCACACCATAATAGTGTTTATTACAGTGAATTGACTAAGATGGCTTATTTTTGGTCAAATATAAGTTTCATTTTTCAAGCATATATTCATTAGAGAACATTCTTTTACTGAACTTGTGCAAATAATTCCATAAAGATATCATAATGCTTTTGTCTGATTGTATTTTGCCTATCATACTTGAGTGTTGAGTTCTTCACCATTTTCCAACAATTTCCCCCTTTTTGTACTGCATTACTCCATCTAAACATTTCTGACAGATTTTGCTAGAAAAGCCACATAGTGCTCTAATTGGAAGCTATAAAAACACTTAAATACAAATTTTTTTATGAACGCTGTTATCAATAGAGGTTTAGTTCAACTTGTGATGACTTTTCAAGTATCATACATACTAGATTATAAGTTGAGTCCAACTGCAAACAAAATACACACTCTGATATGTCTTCACATAATGCATCAGCAGATCAGGGTCAGTGTTGTTTGTTCTACTGATCACCACTACCCAGACCCAGATATGATGGTGCATTATGCAATGGCAGATCTATGCAGTTTGCAGTTGGATCAACATGACTTATAAATGAGTATATACAGTAAAACTATTTAAGTACCATCCAATTAAACATGCATGTACAACCCCAAATTTGTTTGCTTTGAAAATAAATTTTAAACTGATAACAAAAGTGATGTGAACCACTTTCATTTGTCCTATCCTCAATACAAGACAGCTGAAGCTGACAGACATTTTTTATGCAACATTTATACTACGTACGGTAGATTATTTTATACTTATGTTTTTTTCATAGTTTAGGGATGCCAATAAAAGAAACAAACCACTGCAGTCAAAGAACAAGTTTATGCAATAGAATACAATTTCAATATTACAAAATTTGCAATGTCAGTCAGCTAAAAACTACTAAAGCTGAAGATTTGTTTGCAGCAACTGAAGGAGGTTTGGAATCAGTAGGCAAAACACAGGATGATCTCAAGTCAAATCTTGCTGACTGCAATTTTGTTGAAGCCTTGCTACAAAGTTTCTAAGGAGATATCTATCAACTTTCAATCCACCACCACCCCATAACTGTATAGAGTTGGATATATATATATATATATATATATATATATATATATATATATATATATATATATATATATGCACACTCACACACAACAGTAAAGCACTTCTGATTTCTGCAAAGACAGCCTACATTAAAACTCATTTTTCTTATTCAAAGATAATAGATTCCTTTCTAGACATTTAGTTATCTCTTGTTATTTTGTTCCTTTTCTTTAGATGTTTTCATTACTCTGGATAATTTTCTTTCTCTGTGCCCAAATGTAAATATGTATGGTTTGACATGTGGGACTCTTTTCATTTGTCTCTCTGTGTATGTTTTTTATTGACACCTGAAGAATACTTCATTGAGGTCAAAATGTTTGTCCTGCACCATTTTCCAAGATTATATATATATATATATATATATATATATATATATATATATATATATATATATATATATATATATATAAAATTCTTGAAATGTATGTATTATTTTGTTTATGTATCATGTAACACACTGGAACACAGTGTCCTATCCCTGTCCTTGGAATTCTAGATGCAACACCAATTATTTAAGTGCTAAAGGTGACATGACATAATTTGATCTAATGAGAACTTTTTCATAACCAAATGCTTGCTGGTAAGTTTGTAATTTTGAGCAAGTAGGAGGTCTTTTTTTCTTTTCTTGGTGTAATATTTAATGTCAGTGATATAAAACCAGCAGATGACCCACCTTCATCAACCAATGAAAATCTGTGTGAACAGAGGGGTTGGTGTAGTTCTCATCTACTTCTACAATTGGTAATTGATCTTCAGATGTCACCAAGACTCTGTCCTCGGTGTATATGAAACATGCCAGATACACACCCCTGTAACAAGAAGTACATTAGTAATTTTTAAATATTCCAATTTACCACTCCACTGGCCTAAATGGTTAGAGCGTCCACCTCGGATGTGGTAGCTCACAGGTTCAAACCCTTGCTGAGTCACACCAAAGACTTACCAAAATGGTAGTAGCAGCTGTCTCACTTGGCGCTCAGCATTAAGAGGTTAGTGTTAGGACTGGTCAGCCTAGTGTCAGGATAATGTCACTGGGTTGGACATGATGCTACATGTCTGTGGCATGATGCCCCAGTGTTAGACATCACTGTAAACTACCACACTGCAGACATCACAGCAATATTACTAAAATTGTTAAAGCTACATTAAAAATCCAAATCAAACACACACACACACACATCAATTTCCTTTGCTATAATGTGGTATATGGATTCTATTAGTGCTGACCATGTTACAGACTTAAGAGCCATGTAATAATAATAATAATAATAATAATACCAACTTTATTTAAACAGGGTGACACAACTGTCTGGAACTAATCCTCTTTGTGGCAATCTGCATATTTACATACAGAGTACATGTAAATAGCTGCATGCACAATAATAAAATAATATTAAAAATAAAAAAATAAAAATAAATAAAATTAAAAAGCACTGGTCACTCTTTCCCCCTATTCTGCACTTTTGTTCTAGTGTCTGCTGAGATGGATGCATGAATCTTGCTTTCTTTCCACGTCCATCTAGTAACTCAACAGCTGTCACAGCCAGATTTCATCACTGTATACTTTCTGTGACCTCATCAA
This sequence comes from Megalonaias nervosa, assembly GCA_016617855.1. Lineage (NCBI taxonomy): Eukaryota > Metazoa > Mollusca > Bivalvia > Unionida > Unionidae > Megalonaias > Megalonaias nervosa. The sequence goes on from JAECUM010001075.1 coordinate 57,343, forward strand.
AGAAGGCAGGGGAGAAAAATTTACAGAAAATTTGTGGCCATGTTATGGTAACAAGTAGCTGAAATATGACTGTCACTATATTTCTGGTGGCTGAATAACACACAGTCTTTTAAGGGTAAAAGGTAAGTTTCAATAGATAGTTATGGAATACAACAGATGACATGGCTGATCTATACTGATGGCAATTTCTAGTGTCCTGTAGCTAGTTATGGAATACAACAGTTGACACTGGCTGATTTACAACAATGGCAGTTTCAAGTGTCCTGTAGCTAGCCAAGGAAAACAACAGCTAACAGTGATTCAAAAGCAGCTTATTTACAATAAAAGCAGCTTGAAGTAATAAATTTCAGTGATGACAAACTTAAGAAGTAATTCATAAAATTCTGAGTTCATAAATAAGCAAAAGTAGACATTTGCATATTTGAAATTTTTAGGTGGGGTCCATGGTGCAGCTGCATTGTATCAAGAATTACGTTATAACACAGGGCACTGTAACAAGTGAGCTGTACCACAAGAAATTATTCTATTCTCTTTTAAGGAATATTCTTTATTTCTGAAAACCAAAAGAACTAAACAAAAAATTCTGCAAAGGATTAAGGAAAAACACCTTTTGTGTACATACAATCTAAGTAAATATATGGGGCAACATTATAGTTAAATTATATGATCATCTGAAAAATATTAACAAAATCATACTCTGCAATTTTCTTGACAGTTATCCAAAAATAAAACACAAATGTCTGATGCTTAAACAGTAAATGTACAAATAATGGTTACTGAAAATATTTTGCTCTCTATCCTATAACACTATCATTATTCAGACTTGTTGAAATTTCATTTAACCTTTGTATAACAACAACACCAATAATCGTACCTTTTCAAAGACTTCTGGAATTTAGGTGCTGATGAAAACAGGTTTTTGAATCCCTTTTTCTTCCTTAGGACTGGAGAAGTACTGCCTATTGTAGATTCTAATGGAAAATGAAATAATGTAGAATTAAACACTTCAAAACAACAGAAATGTCTGCTCATTTTGTTAACTATGTGTGCTGCCTCATTATTTTGCTTGACAAAGTTGGGTATAATTTTAAGTGTTTATTTACAGAAATCTTGATGCAATACATAAACTGGTTTCACATTATGTTTTATTTTGGTGTAATACAGCTGTGTATACTTCAATAACCTTTACATACATACAGATGTTGTTGTGCAAGAGCAATCCCCCCTGATATACTGCCAAATTGCACTTTGGAACAAAGTACTGTATATCATAACAATATGGAATCAAATTTATTTATTAAATTAGTAAACTCAGTATTTTCGGACATTATACTTGGCAAATTGCTGAGTTATGTATACATTGTAAGTACTGAAGTAAGATAAACATTTGTAGTAAATCATCTCCATGATTACTTCAATGATATTTTATGCTTCATAAAATGTCTTATTTACACTACTGCACTTCATCTACTGCCTCTGATCAAAGTAATGTGCAAGGATGAGAGCTTGAGAAAGACAAGCAGGTGTACAACCCATCCAGGAGTAGCATTTAGGACTCAGTCATTCTTGGCAACATTAAAGTCCATTTTTACGGACTTATCTTTTTCTCACAAAATCTAAACTTTAAATTCTAAAATCTGCCATTATTGACAGTTGTTTTCTTTCAGCTCTTACCTCTAATTTCAGAAGCATCAGATGGCCTCAGTTGTTTTACTTGTGCGAAGAGATCATCAAGAATTTTCATCTTTCCCTCTGAACGTGGAATACTGTTTTCTAGATCCCTCCAACCTTCAAGAACATAAATCATGATGGAGTTTTTACACTAAAAATGTACATAGTTTTAGTTTTGTTACATGCCAATAATATAATATAATATAATATAATATAATATAATATAATATAATATAATATAATATTAATAATTTTTAGGTAATCTTATTAAATTTTTATGCCACTAAACATATTCTCTCATGAGAAAATGGCACACATTCAGAACAGATGTATTCTTTCAAAATTTCTAGTCCAAACTAAACACTGACAGCTGGGCAATATTTTAACTTTTTCCTATTTCTTTCCAGTTTAAAACAAATTAAGGAATGAAACTTGTAAATCATAATATTTGGACCTGGGAACAAAACAGTATTCACTTTCCAAGCTTAAAATATGAGAAAACTTACTGGAAGGCACAGCATAAGAAGGGCTAGAAGTGGTAAATGAGCCATAACCCTTCATGTTCCAGGCAGCAACTCGCATGAAGTATTTCTTTCCACGCTCCAAGCCTCTAACCTCCACTTCTAGACAGCGCACATCCTGTATGATCTTTTCCCCGACAATTGGTCTAAAATCTTCATGACAACTCCATTCCACTGAAATATGATTCAAACAAGTTAGACCTGAACAAATGAATCTTGGTTTTAAATCAATTGTTTATGTTTAACAACTGATATTAACTACTCTCTCTGGCCAAGGTGGTGAAGTGAGGAAGCCCAAAAAGTACAGGATATTCATATTCCACCATCATGTCATAATGTAACTTGAGAATTAAGACAACTGAACTATCCAATTTTAGTCCATCATTATTATCAAATCAAACTGCCCTATTCTAGACTTAAATCTAGACAAACCACTGACCTTCTTGGACTGGCACAAGATACCATCTACCTCATTCAATTTCATTTAACAACATTTCGCTAACTTTAAATCCTTCTTTTGAAGAAGTGTTCCGTTTTTCTTCATGACAAGATGGCCTAATGAGTAGACAATAGTTTGTTCAAATCTATGTAACCTAAGTTTTGAAACTATAACTGAAGAAAAAAATAGCAGTGTCACACTCAAAAAAGTACCATGCAATAAAAGAAATGTAATTCTAATACATGTTTTTCACCAAACAGTGTTTCAGCCTGTTTGAGGAAAAAGGGGCCAACTGCCCCCCTTCATGTGAAGAAGTGGACCAATGGTGTGATAATAATGGGTCATTCTCATACTAAACAGATATCAATGAAATAGTCTTATTTTACCAGCTGTTCACATGAAAAACCAAATAACAAACCTCTTTACTTTAAGGTTCTTTTATTTCATGCCTCCAACCATACAAAAACAGCATGGTAGAAGTCACATTGATTTTATGCCCCTCCAACATTACTGTCATCACAGTTTCTGCTTTTAAGCAATCTCTTTAGGTCTCTGAATGTTTTTCTTCTTTGATTTCATTATTTTGTATAGTTTTTCACTGTGTCATTTTTTGGGGTCTTGACTTTATTGTCTTGCTCAGTAGAGTGATCATCTTTGTGGTCACTTTTATCATCTTCATGATTTAAGTATGAAAATGGATTAAAGAAATCAGTGATCCATTGTTTCAAATCTGCTGCTTTTGCAAATCCAAACAGCATTACATCAAGGTGATATCATTTTACTGGAAGCACATATGAAAATCACCAAGAAAACACCTCACCTTTGAAAAAAAATGTAAATAAAACTGGGACTGAAGCAAACTCTATAACTTAAATTTATTTATTCATTGAGGCTTGTAAAGAGATAGATTGTCAACCTTATTCTCAACAAGGAATATTATGAGATATGATGTGCACATGATCATATCCAGAATATCCTGATTTTCTTCATGTACTGAATTAGGAAAATGGGATGAAAACAGACAGGCCTGGCAATGTGAAGAGTGCAATTGCAAAGGATTGTTCAGTGGATTTTGTTAACAAACATGGAGCAATTTGGACATTTAATAGGTGATCTGTACCTGATTCAAGGTAAAATAATGTGTCTTGTTCATTTTAATTGTGGAAATTTTGGCACATTCAATTTCATTGCCCATGGTTATTTGGGGTCCTGTGCACACATCCTGCATTGTCATCCAGACTGAAATACTGACCAATTTATTGCGGATGGATACTAAATTACTTGCTAATAAACTTCCCTATATGAAGGATGTTTGGGTTACAAATATATGGTGGTGTGAGTTGTATTACACAAATATACAGTACCATACATTTCAACCTTCATGCAAGTCAACTAGTAACTTCCACTAATTCTGTCAGATCCTTATCTACATTTCAACAGTTTTCTTCATCATGCTATCTTATTATTTGTATAACTAAAAGTGTTATTTTATCAGTCTAAGTCTGTAAGTCTGTATGTTATCTTTCTCACATGACTCATGTTAATCTACACATATAGATTCCCCTAAAAACACTAAGATAGTATCAGTACAACTTGTATAATAATTACCTTTGTACTTTGTGACAACAGCACCATTGTGGTTAAGTGGTGCACCAAATTTGACAAGAAGGGAAGTACTGCTAGAGACGCTCAACAACACATTAGTGGGACAGTCAGGTGGCCCTGAAGAAAACAAGCATGAAGCAATTAAACACAACAGCAGACATGTTTACCATGTATACAGAAAAGAATCTCTATTAGTTTCTAAACTTTTCTGAAATTCACTATGATAATCATTTTTAGTTTCATTCTTTTTAGGAGCTAGAGATGTAAAAAAAAAGAAAACACTGAAAGCTTCCAACTGCCCCAAGCTTCCTGCAAACTTTTGCCATTTCTGTACGACAAACCTTTAATCACCATTCAATAGCACTGAATTTTTTAAAAATCAGTATAAATCACAAGGAACACAATTCAGGCTACAAAGCCATGACATTAGGTAAGAGTCAATAAGAAACTATTAAATCTACTTTCTGAATCCTGAATAATGGTCACAGTAGTCTGAAATCATACAAAAGATTCTATTCTAGACCATAAAATATGGCAGATAAGAATCAAAGTAAATTACTTACTTGCATGATCATATCCAGCTTTCATCCTTTTCAAAAGTCTATGTCTGAACTCCCAGTGATTCAATTGTCGTTCATTCTCCTATTATCAAAAGTACATGTTACATTATAGTTTTACAATGGCTCATGCATGGAAACAACACAAAGGTTTCAAATGTTTGATTCTCAGCTTTTACTAACCAATCCTTGTGCAAATAGTTTTAATCAGGCAGACATTTCCTCAAAAGGTATATTCTAACTAACATAAAGCTGTGGGTACATCTCATTATGTAAAGATGTACCGTATATGCTTGCTTATTAACTGGGTCCAACTGCAAAATGTATAGACCCAGATCTTTCACTTCACAATACACCAGAAGATCTGTGATGTTTGGAGTAATCTGCAGAGCAAACAACATTGACTTTGATCTGCTGGTGCATTATGTGATGAAAGATGAAAGATCAGGGTCTCTGATGTTTGTAGTTGGACACTTATAAGCAAGTACAGATGGTAAATAAACAGATCTATTCAACCACTACTTATGAAAGGTCTTTGAAATCTGCTCAAAAGACTATGGCATTGTTGTACATGTACAAACAAGTTAATGAGGGTCTCATTAAAAAATGCCTTATTTAACATTTACTTCTGTTGAATGTTAGTCTTGAGTTTGTGGTAAAAAGACTTGAACTATTTAAATAATAGCCTGATTATTAAAACTACTGACCATTTATCTTCTTTTTTTTATAAATCCCTTGCAAAGATTTTAAAGTTTTTAAGGAAAAATGCTATTTGATCTTTTCACAATTATGTTCCATTTTGTGATAAATGTTAAATTTAGACAGACAATTAACAAGAAAACCCCAAGAATCATCACACTATGCTGATTTAGTTTCTTGTTCAAATATTGAACATTTAAATTACAGGCACTTCCATTCAATGCAAACAAAGAGTGTCAGAACCTATATACTTACTTCTACTTAGTTATTATTTTCCTTGGACTATAATTCAACTCAGTCAACACTCCTGGTGAATCATTCTTAACTCTAACATACTTTGAAATCTGTTTGTCTCTGATAAGCTATCAAACTAAATATTTCAATTTGAAAACAAAGAAAATTCCAACCAACACAAATTCTTTCTTGTTTAAAAGACACATTATCTATAATACCACCATTACAACTTCTGTAAAGAATGGGAAACATTCAACTCTTATGAATAAAGTTTTTGTCTAAATGTTTTTAGGTTAACCTATCCTTTCTTCACACACTGGTATCAAGGTAATATGCAGTACAAAACAGAAATACTACTACCTAGTGGGTATTAATAGTAACTATTGTGTTTTGCTAGGTAGAAACACCTGGCTAGCTTTGAAGAACAATTATCAACAGGTATTGTGTCAACTTCATGTCAACACCATGTCAATCACAGCTAGAAACTCAGCAACTAATGGAGTGAAATGACCAGAAAATTCTTGATGAAAAAAATACAATATGTTTATTTGTCTATTGATTCTAAAGAGTGGATAATTCTTTTAACAACTTCCTGGGGAAAATACATTTAATGCCCTAAGATGGAACAAGAAATTAAACAAAAATCAAAGTACTGAGAATGCTGAGAAGGATGAAAGAGATGAATATATATTGAGATACTGATATTCCCACTTTATGATAAGAAAAAACAATGTTCCCCTAAATATATGTAATTTAAAATGAATGTTAATTTTGTTCTGCATCTCTCAACAAAGAACTGATTAAAAGAAAATCTTATAATGTTGTGTGAAAATATTTAAGCAATTACCTTCTATGAGCATTTTCTATTTAAAGAAAATTGTGTTGAGTACTGTACAGAAGCATCCAAACTAGACCAAGGGAGGTGACTACTCCAAGTTTAATAATTTCCTTTTAGGATTAGGATGACTGTTTTGTCGAATGATATAGCCTGGCCAATTTTGTTAAGGCCAAATGGCCAACAGGGTTAAATACATAAAAGTGTGCACTATTAGAAACACAAATTATTCCTAACAAAAAATAGAGGGTTGCAAAACTACAGTTATCTGCAATAAAATATTTGAAGACAGAAACTGAAAAAACTTCACTGTGGTTTATGCATTAGTTTGCAACGGAAAAATATTTTTCTAATCTTTATGAAAACCTTCAATAAAATTCAAATTAAAAAAATCTAAAGCTCTCACTTTCTGTTGTGCAGAAGAGATGTTCATGCTTCCTGATGACCCATTTAATACTGCTGCAGTGAGATTTACCACTCGCTGTTCAGCCTCTAAAACCAGCAGGTCCAGTCGGGCTGACCGCATCTCACCTTTATCAACTAAGTGATGAAATTAAATGCAAATTAAACATTATTGCAAACATTATTTCTCATACAAGTAGTGTACAGTATTTCTCATACAAGTAGTGTGCAGTTTCCTTTTTGAATCTATTTCCTAACAAAGTTACTGCAAGCAGGTTACTGTGAAATGGTATAATTTTCGGTTAAGTTATTCTGTTTATTTTTATATTTATTTAGGTAATTCAAAGAAACTGATAGAAATTTACGAATGCTGACCCTTGTGTTTAGTCAACTCCATGTACCATATTTGATGTAATATGTACATATGGCTAAACAAGTACACACTGATACAAATTCTCAAAACAATTCCCTACTGACGACACAGTTCTTGATACAGGCAGGCCTTACTGGGTGAAACAACTGCTAACACCCACCTTTTTTCTTATAACTTGCCAAAATACCTGTCTTGTTACAGCTGACCTTAATAGTTAATTCAGTCTCAAAAATTAATCTTGCACATACTTTATTCACTACAAAAATATTGCCATTGACAATGCAGCTCTAAGTGGAGAGTGTCAAACACAAAGGGAGCTAACTCTTCCAACAATTCTCAATGTGTGTGTGTGTGTGTGTGTGTGTGTATATATATATATATATATATATATATATATATATATATATATATATATATATATATATATATATATATAATGGAAATGTTTAGAACAGGGGTCAGCAACCTACGGCACACGTGCCGCAAGGTGGCATGTCAAGAAGTTTTGTGTGGCATGCGAAGAGTAGCCAAAAATCTCTATTTTAACAGTGTTATTCTCTTACTGGTGGCACACACTGGTTCATTTTGTAATTAATCCAGAAAAAAATGGCACACTAAGTCAAATAGGTTGTCGAACCCTGCTTAGAATCATCAATGTTTACTTAATTATGAGCATAAACATTAAGAAATTTACCCAAATGATAACTTCTTACATGCACAGTGCAAGTATAAAGTTGAATATAGTAATGTGTTCACAGTACATAAGATCACATGTACAAAAAGTGAATATTTTAAAATGCTTAAATCTAAAACTTCTATTTCTCCTTTAAATGATTCCTTAAATTGCAAGCATATAAACTGCAATATATTTACCCAATTACAAAATGCCCAGATCTAGAATTTCCCCATGTGTAAGACCATGAGTTAAGCTCAAAGAAATTGTAAAAAGGTTGGCAGTGGACTTATTATCAAAGATATTCTTAAAGAATGTTTGCCCAAATTCAATAACAATGTTTGCAGTCTTATCATTAAGCGTTGGTTTATCATTAGATAAATATGGAAATGTACTGAAAGATCTGGGTCTATACAGTACTTACTTTAATGTCACATTGTCACACATTGCTGTATACTATATGGTAATTTAAAGATTAATACTTACATATTGGACTTTCCCTGGCTCCATGGGAAAGCAGCATTTTAGCCATAGGAATATTGTTGGTCATAACTGCGATGTCAAGTGGAGTTAAAAATTCGCTGTTCACACTGTGACACAATAAAACATGTTTTCATTTATTGCAGTACATACCCAAAATGTGACTATGAGATTAAATAAGAAGGACTTAGTTGTACAAATGCCAAAATATGACTGTGAGATTAAAGTATGAAGAACTTAATTGTACAAAACCCAATAAGACTGTGAGATTAAAGTAGGAAGGACTTGACTGTATAAAAATCCAAAATATGACTGTGAGATTAAAGTAGGAAGGACTTGACTTTACAAAATCCAAAATATGACCATGAGATTAAAGAAGGACTTAATTGTACAAAACTCAAAATAAGACTGTGAGATTAAAGTATGAAGGACTTAACTGTACAAAACCCAAAATACAACTGTGAGATTCAAGTATGAAGGACTTAATTGTACAAAACCCAAAATGTGACTGTGAGATTCAAGTATGAAGAACTTAATTGTACAAAACCCAAAATAAGACTCATGAGACTAGAGTAAGAAGGACTTACATGAACAAACATTCTTTTTAGCTGAATGTGAACATGATAACCCTCAAAGAATGCAGACATAGAAATACGTTTAATGTAGATTTATGATTCTGTTATTGAACATGATTCTCCTAATAATACATCTTAAATATTTCAGTTAATATATTTTTTACACTCGGTGTAATTGTGAAGATAAATACGAACCAAAAGTACCATTATCATATGCTCCTGTTCTTCTGAATGAAAATGAATTTATTTTTGGACAGATTTTCATAGAGATCAGTTTGGTTTAGTTTTGCAGGTTTAACACCATTTTCAGCACATAGTAGCCTATATATGGCAGCCAGTATATTTTGGTGGAAGAAGAACCCAGGATGAACCACCAAGCTACAGGAAGCTACTGGCAAGCTTTCTCACATACCCATGTTGGCCAAGCTGAGACTCAATCTCATGTGGACAGAGGTGTGATGTGAGTGATCTGTAAAGGGATGTGCTTTAGACCATATGGCCACCAACTGCACCCAGATTCATGGAGAATAAAACATATAAAATGATCATAAAACTATTAGGGACTTGCCCTAAAAAATGGATTTGCCCATTTAATTGTATGTATCATGCCAATAAGTTTAACAGAATTCTTGATGGAGTTTGCTTCACATGAAGGACAGGTTGAAATTTGTTAATTATATAATGTATAATATAACATCTACAGTTCCTTGATCATCAACATGAGCAATGTTTATATTTTGTCTTTTTTGCCATGTACATGTCTGGAGGTTAATAAATAAAATATCCTGCCAAAATGACAGGCAAGATAAGTGACAACATTGATGTTAGTGAAAAGTTAGTGTTTTACACTTTGCTTTGCCAAAATGCTGGAAGATTAGAATCTATAATGTGTGCTGGAAATCTGAAGTAAAAAGACACATGGACCCTTTATACAAAACACTCTGCACTGTGTGCAACATCATCCACTGAGAGATCGCCGCTACGAAAACAAATTCATGACTTCATGAACTGTTCATGAATGTTCATGAACATTCTTGAAATGTTCATGATCAGTTCATCATTTGAGTTCATGAACAAATATTCATGACAGTTCTTCAACTAAGTTCACGAACACTTCAAGAATTTTGACGAATCATGTACTTGAGTTCATGAACACAATGATGAACTTTTATGAACTATTATAATATCTTTGAAGTTCCTAAAATGTTATGAACTTGCTTCATGAACAATTCAAGTACTCTGATGCACCACCAAGATATTTCTTAAAAATGTATATGAAATTTCTATATCATTATATTCATAAAATGTTTATGAAAATTCATCATACAAACTTCTCACAATATTAGTGAAATTTAAATAATGGTGAATATTTTTTTTAAAATGATATGATACTGTATAAATATTCATAGAGATCTTTTATTCAGTACTTGTGTACTTAACCCGAGTAGTTCTGGATTAATATGGGAAAATATTTTCTGGCCAGCATGAACAAAATGCACTTGCTATAAAAGCTTTCAATGACTTTGTTCTAATGTTTTTGTCCATTACTGTCATAAACTGCATATTTTATCGACTTTGTCACCGGTTGCCAAGTTGCCATAAAAACCGAAATATGTAAACAACGATTATCCTGATTGGATGACTTTGAAAGAAGACGTGATATGATTGGTTAATATACATGCGAGATTTCAGCAGCTGAGCCTCCTTTTCCCCCCACAAACGAAAGAGCACGCAAACGGTTCTGCAACAAGTAAAAATCTTGAACAAAAAACGTGGACTCCCGTGGAATGGACAGATGAGAATATTTTCAATATCATTTCTTTTAAATAAGTAGAAGTGCAGAGAATCGATTATGAAGAATATGAAGGAACTGACTTGGTGAGAGCAAAATTAGGCGGAAAAGCATACACAGCCAGGATCATCAAAATTATGGTGAGTATCTTTTTCTTGGTCATTCATGATTATTTCAGTGGGAGTTTTATGGATATTTTATTGGTTTTTATATGTCATCATATTAGTTTTAACCAAACTAATAATACATGATTTTTTCAGACCCAATTTAAACTTGCTCTTCAAATTTTTGAAAATCACTAAACATTATCATAACCACCCCCCTTTTTTGATCTCGATACCAGATGTGGTACTGCATCTACGATAGGAATTTAGATGTTCAGTATCGTTTTCTGTTTCATGACATCACTATTTCTATGATCTGATGTAATTTGGTAAATTAAAACAACCCCCCACCAAACTAGTTAATGTGTCAAACTGTACACAATACAGGTGCAAATAACAACATGATGAAACCGAAAGCAGCTATATGCAACATCCGGAGTCAGAGTGGATAAATTTTTATTGATTAAAACATCCGACTCCTGTGACTATACCTATGGCTAGTCAGCTTCAGTTAAAATACAACTAGTGACAAAATTCTCCAATAATATAAATGCTCAGTAAGTTGTGTATTAAGTGTAATGGATTAAATAATTTTGAGTTGGATCATAATTATTCCAATAAATAAAGTGGGGTACAAAAATAATGTGCTAAAAGCTGAAGACAATGTTGATCAGAGGCTATCTGTAATTAACTTTATCTTTCTTTCAGATCAGACAGTTGAAAAGTAAAATTATTAGAGGATGAAGTTTGTAGGTTAAGGAGGAAAATTTGACAACTGGAGGATTTTATGGCCAAGATGGAAGAGACATTAAAAAGTGATTGCTGCAGCAATGTTAAAGATCCAAACAGTAATCGGATGGAACAGCTTAAGTTGCAGATGGAGACATTCAGTAGTGACAATGGGTGGGATTTGATTAAATTATAGGCCCTGAATGTCTTCACAAAAGAGTTATCTGACAGGTCAGTCTCCGGGGAAAAAGATTGGTCAAGTCAGGAGAAACCCCAATGGAATTTAGACAGCCCCTTGACAATGAAAGTTAAATATGCTTCAACAGTTGATTGAACACAACTGCCCCAATATCTCTTGAAAAATTTTCAAAGAAAAATTACAAAACATACAAAAAGTGTTGCTAAGAGTAAAAAAAAGAATATCGCTTAATGTCAGTTTACATGTTCTTTGTTGCATATTAGAAATTTATCTGAAATTAAATACCATTTTTAAGATAATTTGTTGCATTTTATACTGTTTTAAACCCCCACATCTAACGTTATTTTATGATTCAGGATGAAATTGGTATTTGTGAGTTTGTCAGATAATCAATTTTTTTTATAGGAACTGTTCATGAAGTCATGAATCATTCATGTCAGGAACATTGTTTATCATAGTTCATGAATATGTTCATTCACTGTGACGAATGATGATGACACAGTTTGTGAACTTTTATGAACTGTTCATGAATTCAGTTCATGAATATTTCATGAACTGTTCAAGAACAGTTTGTGAAGTGATGGTTCATGAACAGTTCATGAATTCATTATTTCATGAACTGACCATTTTCAGTTCATGCACATTCATGAATAGTTCATGAACCTTTTGATGAACTTTCATGAATGGTTCATGAACTAGGTTCATGAACCGTTCAAAAACAGTTCATGCCAGTTTATGAATTATTCATGATCATTTCGTAGGGGCAGGGCTTCCTCTGGTACAGAACATTCTGCACTGTGTACAGCATTACACACTGATAGATTGGGATCCCTTGTGTACAAAGTCTCCTCTGTATGCAACATCATACATTGCTAGATTATGGTCTCCTTTATAGAAACCACTCTTCATTGTGTGTAAGATCATCGTACACTGTAAGATCATGGTCTCCTTTATACAAAACACTCTCCACTGCATACAACAATGACCAAAAACTGTTGTTAACTTATGCATTGCTAGATCAGGATATCTGCGCCTCGTGATCTTGAACAGAAGTAACAGTGACGGACAGTTTACACAAGCCAATTCTGAACATCTACAGTTCAGTTGAGTAATCCTAGCATAATATGAAATATATACTGTATTTATGTGCTAAGGTTACACTCCAACATTCTTCTTTTTCTGTGTACTCACCTGTTGATATCTAGGCCATTAGTCTCCAGAATTTCCTTCACGAGGTCCATATCCTGATGCTCCACTGCATCAAATAAGGCTGAAAAGTGAAAACGCATTAAGTTATTGAAATCTGTGATGATTTTCTCTTGTAAACTGCATTATTATTATTATTATTATTATTATTACTATTATTATTATTATTTTGACTTTGGTGATTCTTGAACAGTAATGGCAGAACAAATTCAAGAAATATCTATTGTTCCTGTGAAAATGTGAAATCGGTATGTGATGGTTTAAGAAAGAAGATTCCCTGTCTGTCTGGAGGTATCGTTTGCTGTCAGGTGAACAGTTTTTGTCCATAAATCTCTGTTGTGATTACTCTCTACAACAACACACACTGTTGCGCAGGTCACCAAATCCCATGTCATAATGGCTAAACAAATATTACTCAAGGAAATGAAAATAACTGCTAAAATAAGAAACGAGGCCATTGCTACACACTGAAATTACCTGTAGTGCTTCTTGTCATAATTCTAACCTTATACCATCATTTTTAGAAATATAATTCCTGAAAAAAAACATTTGGGTAAATCTAAATTAATAAAAATTGCATAACTGTATCCAACTTTTCAAAAAATGTCCACTATTAAAAAGATTATTAGCACTAGGAGTAAAGTGTAGCTTGTGCATCTAATAAAATACTTCTTGACAACAACAGGAAATCCCCATTAGAAATCATATCATATCCCATATGATCCCTCCCAGCAGGTGAGAGTGTGGTAGGGGCATGCAAACATGTAAATGAACTTTGTGAATGTAACCTCAAATACTGGCCCAAAAGCCAGTAATGACCTTCCTTCATGCAGACAGTCACCACAGAGTCAAAACTAAAGCAAATTCTGTAGCTCAAAATGGCAATGTTTGTTATTGCATGTTTACCACCACACCCCAGAATCTCTTCCCTCCTCATAAACCGTAGCCAAGAAGATTAGTCCAAAACTATAAACATTATAAGTTCATCTCCAAAGAATGCATGTACAGTGTTTGATTTAAAAATAATATATCATCAAGAGTACCAATAATGGCACATTATGCATCTGCCCTGTGTTTAATACCTTATGTACTTGCTTTTAAGTTGAGTCAAACTGCAAACAAGAAAGATCCTGATCTGCCTTAGCATAAAGCACCTGTAGATATGGGTCTATGTTATTTATTCTACTGTTTACTCCTAACAAACTGTACAGACCCAGATCTACCAGATCATAATGCACTGACTTTAATGTTGGCTTGTCTTAAAAATAATGATTTATCATCTTGATCTTTCAGACACTTGAGTGACTCTTCACTTAACTTATTGGTCTGAAGGAGGGGTGGGGATACAAAAATGTTGTAATAATAAAGAAATACAAAAACAATGATTTCAGATATTATCGTCCGATATATTAAGCATGCATTTACATGTTTCCATCAATGGACATCATTGATCAAAATTACATCAGATGAACAGTAGAACTTTAACATTATTATAGACAACAGTATACTTCTAACAGTAATTATTTAGGATTTTGTTATTAATTTTTAATTCGTTTATTTCCAAGGCTGCATAAACATAAGCCAGAGAAGATTAATAAGGATAAGATTATATACTAAATACATTAGCACTTTTGGGAGTGAATTTCATTTTACATTAATAATTTCTCCAACAAATTTAAAATTGATTTTATTACTTACTGAAATAAAACACTTAGGTTATTACTATATGAACTTGAACTACAAAATAAATATTGTCTACTGCAGTATAATTTATGCAACTTTGTAATTTTACATTTTTAGGAATAATACAAATCATTTTTAATGAATATATCACTTAAATTGAAACATATTTCCTTGCCCAATACTGCTTGTTTGTCAACGATTAGCAGGTGGTCATGTCATGTGATTCAGTGGGCGGAGCGATCTATCGTCTTGTGTAAGGTCAATTGGTTCAGTAGTGTTCCACAAATATTGGCAAGACTCTGGAGGCATACAAATGTCAAGTGACACCATCAAAGTGAGGTGCAGGTGCCTGGACAAAAAAGCCTTTTGAACTGAAAAATAATGCACATAAAACCCTCTTGACAGTCTGACTACCTCAAGTGATTTATTGTCTCTCCTCATTTTCTTCAATTAAAACTATTTTCTCTTGAGATGGGTTCGAAAATGTAAATCTATGTTTCAACACCTGTGACAATCTCATTCAAATGTTTGAAGTCACTCATTTTTATATTTGGTGAGTAGCAGTTTGGCAATTTCAACACAAGTTTGTTTTTGATCAGCTGTCAACCAATGCAGGACCCTTCTTGCACAAACCTTTATGAGCACCAAATAATTCTTCAATATATAAAACACAGCTGATGAATTAATGTCCATGATAATAAAAATATCTTTTACTGATTATCTACCATTGTCAAAATTTACCCCTTCACAGCAGTCACTTCCCACACACTAATTACAGACAACCGTCTTTCATGGATTCATGCCCATCTTTAAAAAATAAAACAACCTCAAAATTGTAGGATACGACAGAGAATTGCATGCACAAACTTTATCCAAGTCGGCCTTGATATCAGTCTAAGAGCTAATTCTTGACCTGATCAATACAAGGTGCATAACAACTTGTCTGAAATGCAAAATTTCTTAGTCAAGTTATGCTGCAGAAAGCAAAGTTAGGAGAATAGGCAACCAGGGGTCATAACTCTTGGAATACTTAAAATAATTAAACTCATTCAAGGTCTCATCAAGATAAACAAATTTTGGTGAAGTTATCTTGCTAACACCAAAATCTGGTGGACAAGCAGTGCAAGGCCACACTGCAGACACCAAAATCTGGTGGACAAGCAATCTGGCAGTCATCTTGCAGATACCAAAATCTGGTCGATAAGCCATAATACTTCAACATGAAACTAAATGCATATAAGGTATATTCAAGTCAATGAAACACATGGTCATACCAAACTGAATCAGAATATGTGTAGTGGTTTCAAGCAACATTCCATGTAAAGATATGAACATAATTGTCAAGGGTCATAACTCCAGCAAAAATGGCATTGATATGATAAAACCAATAAAAAGCACATCAAGGTCTATGTACACAACAAACTGCATCTAAATATATACATTGAATGCTTCCTGAGAAATGCTGGTTAAAAGGATCTGCTGCAGTGTTATATCAAAGACTTTACAAGAAATGGGGAAATCTTCCTCAGCCCAAACCTTCCACACAAGGTTAAGTATCACAGCTTACTCTGTGTGGTTATGTGTGTCTGTGTGTGATCAAGCTGCAATTGCTATTTTTCCTAACTTATCATATAATTGGATTCTGGGTAAATAATCTCCTGTCATTTCTCCCCCTACAATGACAGAGCTTTCCCATATGCAAAGGATTTTGATGCCCCCCCCGAGCATATCTTGGTTTTAGTCTATTAGAATCAACCTGATACTAGCTCCTCAGTTTCCTCTGGAACATCACAGGGACTTGTATTGCTGCATACAATTTACCTATAAATAATATATGTACTACATATAATAATCCCTATATATAGTACATATATTATTTACAGATGTATTGTAGGCATTGATCTCACATAAACTTGATCTTCACATTGTTTGCCATATTATGTCTACTTCTGCAGTAGTCTCCCCTATTTCCAATTCAGACTGAGCATTTGCGATTTGGGCACTGGCTCCAGGTGCTGACATTATTGGCTGGACATTTATATCCTCTCAACTGTTAGTACTCCAACAGAAAAAAATCAGTTATCTGCTTCATTTGACGAGTCATAACACCTAATGAGTACTAAATGCAGCAACCACTGTTTTATGTGACAGCAATTTGAATACACCTCTAGGCAAAAATAGATATGCATGTGCACTGGTCAATTTCCAGTGTGTCCAGTTCTAAATATAAATGGTATTGATTGTATAGGCTTATGGAAAGGAGACTGGTATGTTTTGATGCAAAAGATAAATCTATCTGAATTTATTACATTTATATTGTAATAGATCCCTTTGACAATACATGTTTTGGACAAGTTGCATCCCTGATATCAATTGCTAAAAACTAAAATGAGGCTGGGTGGATGTTCTTTATATTGCCTTGGAAGTGGAGGCTGGCATTGGAAAGTATGAATAATATCATGACATTATGTACATGTACTAATATACCAATTTAAGTGAGTTCCTTTTATGCTTTAATAATATCTGTCAAATCACGTTTAGATGTATATGAAGTTTAGCTATCAAAGCATGTTTAGAAGTATGTATTTTACATAAACTGTAACTATTAGTGGAAAAACAATCACTATCCTTGCAGATTCAGAAGGCAGTGGGTCCCTCCCCCAATGAACTTAAATTTAAAATCAAATTTTCCTTAGTCCCATTAGACAAATACAAATGTACAGATTTTAGACTGCAGTGAAATCTACTAGTCTCTGACTAAAGGACTAATGCTAGTTTCAAACCATGAAAATTATTATATAAACCTATTTTTAGAATCCTGGATCTAAGTCTGACAATTATCTAAACAATTTTAGTTTAAAATAAAATTATTCTATTATTTTTATTCTATTGTTTTGGCATTTTAATTAAAATAATATTCAATACTTGTAGCATTTTTGATTAAAATAACATTATTCTACACTTTGATATTTTAATTAAAATAACATTAAGTGATAGGTTTTGGTATTTTAATTAAAACAACATTATTCTATAGTTTGGTATTTTAATTAAAATAAAATTATTTTATAGTTTTGGGCATTTTAATTAAAATAATTTATTCCGTAGTTTGGTATTTAATTAAAATAACATTATTTTGTAGTTTTGGTATTTTAATTAAAATGGCAGAATTCTATAGTTTTGGTATTTGAAATAAACTAACATTATTCTATAGTTCTGACATTATATTTTGCAAGGATACAATCATTTTCACATACACAAATAAGGTCTCTGTTCCTTCAAACTTCAATCTCAATAACATGCCTTCTCAGTGAAATATGCAAATGCAATTTCTTTTTACAAAATTTGTTCCTTTCATTACTGATTTCATTTTCTCTACTAAAATAGTCATAAATCTGATTGAAATTCATTTCTGATAATTTGTTTTAAAATCTCCAGTACATTCAGCAGTTTTAAAGAGTCCTAACTGATTGTGAAATACTGGATGTCAACATTACACTTACACCTATTTTTTTAACTGTGAAGCATCTTTATTCATGCAAATTAGGGGTTAGGTACGTGATACTAGCATGACTGTTTGTATGCTGACACTATCTTTGTTAAGATTTAAGATTTATTTTAATTGTTTGATGGTTCAACACTGTAAATCCTCTAGGCTATAATTGATATGCTTCTCACTTCAGACATTTTGATTGTTTGTAAATCTCTGCGGTGAGTGCCTCATTTTGGAATTTCGAGATTTTGAGAGATAACCCAAAAGCATTATTTTCAGGTATTGTAATATTGGTCCATTATCATGCACCATTATCATGCAGTCCACATGCAGTACTACTGCTGCAGTGGAGATTTAATATGGAAGCAAAAAGGCAATCACTCACATCAAAACTGGACCTTAAAAGATGAAGTCTTTCAAATGCACACATACATGTCATTGGACAATTCACAAACCAAATGGCATCCAATTATATGTACTGTTCCAATGTTATACTGGAAACAAGTAACACTCCATGTAAAGAGATTAAGTTAATTGCCAAGGATCGTAACTCTCTCCAAAATGTAGTTGATGAGACTATCCATATGAAAGGCACTTGTAGCTCTATGAGATGATATCTCAATAAATATTTTGAATGGTTCTTGAGCTATGCTGGTCACAACCATCTGCTGTAGTGAGATAATACGATAGCGAAAATGGGAATAACTGAATCAAAATTGGATCTGAGAAGGTGAGACATTTAAAAGGCACATCTACATGTTATAGGCAAAAGGCTCCAAATTATGTGTGGAGGCCGGGTAGCAATGTTGGTCACAAGAAGTGTGAAATGATCAATAGATATACAGAGAGACAGTTGGAAACGTTGATTACTATTGGGCTCCTGCATCTTGATCCAAGTCTTATAAAATCATTCACTTCAAATCAATGGGAGCTAAATCTTTATGAATGTACATGTGAAGAGGATACTTTATAATAGGGATGAGTATTGCCAGGAAAAAATGCTTTGCAATATATTGCAATATAACATGTTTGTATTGCAACACATGTCAATATATATTGGTCATTGACAGCATTTATGATTCTAACATTAATTTCGCTTATTTTATTCTGTAATAATGAACAATTTCCTTACATGTAATCAAACCTGAACAAGAAAACTAAAGCATGTTGCTTTTTATTTCACCAAAACACCCTCTAAATATAACGATTACATAAATAATTTAGCAGACAATAAACACATCAACATGAGTGTCGTGTTTGCTCAGCCCCAGCTATCAGGTCGTGTATGAACTAGGGTATTATTACGACCCATGTGTTTGATGTCTAAACATTGCCACAGGCTAGTGTTAATCTCTTATGCAAAGTTACCGTGACCGCCAGCCAGGCGATAGTTTGTGCCAACTAGACAAAGGCTTGTAGTATTCCCACCTAGGTGTTAAACATTTGTTCAGAGATCAAAGGAAGCCCGCAGAGTGAAAGGGGCATGTTTTCAACCGTCCCCATGTGGACAGACAGTGAGAGGACATTGTCCACTAAGTTTGATTGGATCAGTTCACAGCGACATCCAATCAGAATTAAGATAGAGGATGTGATTACACTTTAGATCTGAATTATAACTTCAAACTCGCAAGCAAAAGAGTTAGTAGACACCTGGACAGATCGCTGAGAGATAGGGTTACTCCAAAGAGCCACTCGTAATTTGGCAGTAAAACTTAGAAACAGATTCTAAGGGAAAAGCTTCAAAAAGGAAAGTTTTTTTGAGGGGGACAGAACTTTTTGTTCAGTTGAGTCCCGAGTCTCTAAGAGGGGAGATGGAAGTGAGATTGGCAGAGCAGTTGGAGTTGACAAAAGTCTAGTTGGTGGAGAGAAGGTGGGTAGAAGGTAGAGGAGGAGGAAAAGTAATCTGGAGGAGAAAGTGGAGGAGGAGAAGGAGTATAGAGAAGTGGAGGAGGAGGAGAAGGTGTATAGAGAAGTCGAGGAGGAGTAGAAGGAGTATAGAGAAGTCGAGGAGGAGGAGAAGGAATTTGGAAAAAGTCAGGGAGGAAGAGGAGAAGGAATTGGGAGATAGGAGAGAAGAATACACAGATGAGGAGAATACAAGGACAGGTGGAAATCTATCTCACACTTCAAATCAAGTGATGCAATAGGCTATTAAAGGGTTGAGTGGAAGGAGTGTACTTGGGAAATTTGAATCAATTGACTATTGAATTGTTATTAATTGTTATTCATTGCATTTCACCCTTTTTTGTATATTTAATCACTTAACCGTTGGCATTGTTGACTGGGGGCTCGGAGCTGTACATCTATCTTTCACTAATTCAACTTCCAACCAAAATCAAGCCTGGGTGGGGCTTCTACAATAGTTTACTTATAATATTGGAAGCACCCCAACCCAATCCAACCAATCCCCCACAACCAAATCTTCACAGTGTGGGGAATCCTTCACAATGAGTGAAAACTTAGCATGAAAAAAACTGCAGGAGAGTTGCAGTATTATTTTGCCTGATTAGAAAGGTCTTTTGGTCAACACATTGAAATAATTAAGCACTTCAAATACTGCATTACAATCATGACAAGGAACAAAAATAAGTAAAAAATAATTGTAATCATAAATTGTCTTGCAATGATTTTGAAAAATGAATGAATAATATCGTAAATCAGTAAATTAGTAATATCAGTGTTTCCAAACCTGTGTTGTTTTCAACCCAAGAGACTTAACAACTGCCAGTTGTTAATGCAACTTTAGATGCGAGGGACAACAGTGATTTTATGTTTTCTTTGACTTTTAAATACATATATGGGATAATTTTCTCAGAGAACTTGTCTAGATGTTACAAAATATTGTGGACCAAGCATGGATGTCATGCTTAAGAATACGTTTTTTGGCACAACACTGTAAGGATGCAAGTCACGAATGTTGAAACTGGCATTGTCATGATAGATATGGCTCTCCATGTTTAGTCTGTGTAACCAGCATACCCGCAATTGTTGGTTGCCAACCTGAAGCGTTCAATAGGTCTTTAGTGGAGCCTTCGACTGTTATGCCTCAGACTGTCTTACGTTGTTTGTTGTTGCACAATACTGATATACCATGAATGAGTTAAGAGTTCTGTTGTTCCACCTGCATGCTTGTTTTCAGTTTTGCACATATTATACAGCAGCTGTTTTGTCAGGTGTATTGGTGCCAAACTACCTTTCTTGCAAAAAAGAGTTATTGCAAACAGAACTATTTGTTCTTGGGTTCTTCATGAACTCATATTTAGAAGCTGCCATGTTAGTAATGATGCTAAGCCTAATAGAAGGTAGTGGTGTGCTCAAAGTTAGTTCTGGATGGTCTAATGTAGGTGAAAAATAAAACACCCAGTATACCAGTATTTCTGTACTCCTATTGCAATATACTGTATTGTGAATTTTGCATTGCAATTTACTGGTATCGGCATATCATTATGCTATTACTGTATAACAGTGATGGTGTGCACTTTGTGTCAGATACAATATTTTCTTCAATACTTCTACCATTTTTATTCAATAATTGTATGCATACAATTATGAGTACCATCCACACAGATCCACAATGCCTGTAGTTGAGTGTGCAGAAATACACTGTATGGCATGCCAAAAAAGGGTTGTGATAGACAATGCCCAACCTGTTATGCATGTACAGTCTTACACTGTATGGCGTGCCAAAGGAGGGTTGTGATAGACAATGCCCAGTCTGTTATGCATGTACAACCTTACATTGTATGGCATGCCAAAGAAGGGTTGTAATGGGCAATGCTCAATCTATCATGCATGTACAGTCTTACAATGTACAGCATGCCTAAGAAAGGTTGTGATAGGCACTGCATGTACAGCATGTCTAAGAAAGGTTGTGATAAGCATTGCATAATCTGTTATGCATGTAGTCTTACACTGTATGGCATGCCAAAGAAGGGTTGTAATAGGTATTGTCCAATCCATCATGCATGTACAGTCTTACAATGTACAGCATGCCTAAGAAAGGTTGTGATAGGCACTGCATAGTCTGTTATGCATATAGTCTTACACTGTATGGCATGCCAAAGAAGGGTTGTAAAAGGCATTGCCCAATCTATCATGCATATACAGTCTTACAATGTACAGCATGCCTAAGAAAGGTTGTGATAGGTATTGCATAATCTGTTATGCATGTACAGTCTTACACTGTATGGCATGCCAAAGAAGGGTTGTAATGGACATTGCCCAATCTATCATGCTTGTACAGTCTTACAAAGTACAACATGCCTAAGAAAGATTGTGATGGGCATTGGCCAATCTGTCATGAATGTACAGTCTTAGACTGTATGACATGTCTAAGAAGAGCTGATATGGGCAGCTGACCTGTCCAGTATATACAGTATTACACTTTACCATATATTCTGTACACTTTTACATATAGTGTGTGCAGTTTAATATTTTTGATATTAGAACACATTAACATATCACTTTATGCAATTCTGATTGCTCCAAATAAGCCCATGAAATTTTAGTGCAGCATTCTCTTTACTGATTGACTACAATCATGGGAAAATTTTCTTTCCCCACCTTCTGGAACTTTTTATTTTTACTAATACTATAAAGATCGTGGTGGCCATTTTTCAAACAAATTGCTCAATTGGGGAAAAAAAGGCCATGTTTTGTTGAATATGGTGAATTTACCCCTACAGGGGCTCGTTATGCCATGTATAGCATATCATGCTATGAAAAATGGCATAAAACACTGAGACAAGAACAGCAACAATAATAAAAAACTAAGGGTATTGTTCAGTTGATAGTGTTGAAAGCTGGTGTGGTGGTTGGTGTCAATTGTATATCTGCAACATGGAGTCTATCCTATATACAAGTTTGGTTAAAATATTAACTACATAAGTAAATGAATTCAACTCAGATCACAGAAGAATGTGGACATAAACCAGTCTCCCAGCTGATAGAACTTCATCCAACCACAAGATATTTACCTGGTAAATATGAGATGCAATTCCGACTCAAAATTAAATTTGTTTATGTCTTCTTTAGTCTACTGTTCTAAATCAAATAATGCAAATATCCAATCACAAATACATTACAGTAAATATGGGAATATCTGCATCCAGCAATCCTCCTTTCACATGAATATTGCAACAATGTAATGTTTCGTAGTAAAAGTGATACTTTAGGGTAAACATGAATTGCCTACTGTACTCTAACTGGTACTGTATCAAACAATGTGATAGCAGATGCATTGGACATTCTGTGTTGAAAAATGATTTTCTTGGTGTAAAATGTTCTGTTTATTCAGAAGGACATTTGTTCTTTGATGTGTAATCTGTAAAAAGTATAAGCTACTTTAAATGCTAATACTTGTACAACTTTGTTTGTGACTATTTGGGTTTCAGTCACAATGGACAAAATTATTCATTCTTCTTTCTCTCTAAATACTTTCCACTAAAATAAAAACTATGTGATAAAAAGAATCTCAAATATGTAATTATTTAATATTAAATTTATGAAACTTGTTGAATAATGTCCTGGTGTTTTACAAGCCTTGGTCCAGCAGGTAGAGTATTACACTTAATGGCATGCCTAGCAATAGCTGAGATGGGCAGTTAGTTGACCTGTCCAGCAGGTATATGGCACTGCTAAAAAGAACTAAGATGGGTGTTATTTGACCTGTCCAGCAGGTACAGTATTAAACTGAATGGCACTGCTAAGAAGAACTAAGATGGGCATTAATTGACCTGTCCAGCAGGTACAGTGTTACACTGTATGGCACTGCTAAGAAGAGCTGAGATGGGCAGTAAATTGACCTGTCCAGAAGGTATGGTATTACACTGTATGGCAGTGCAAAAAAGAGCTGACATGGGAAGCTGACCTGTCCAACAGATACATATTACATTATTTTGTGTGCCTCAGAAGAGCTGACATGGTCAGTTGACCTGTCCAGCAGGTACAGGATTACACTGTATAGTGTGTTTCAGAAAAGCCAATATGGGCAGTAGATCTGTCGATCATCTAAAAATCCAAGGTGTGATATTCACTGATTTATATGCATAAAAAACATAGCAGATGAAACTAAATACAACTAAAAATATATATTTGTTTGGAGACTTTCATACAATGCACACTGCAATATTAAACTTGTGATTAAATGATGCATCAAGCATGAAGACTTTGCAAGCATGGTAAATATCAAGGTGATCAAAACTAGTAGAAGTTTCCAGATGCTAGACTGGTACATCATCTTCAAGATCTGAATATGTTTATTGTTCCTCTAATTATAAATAATTTTCTATTCATATAAAAGAAAAGACAAAAATATTTCTGATTTTGGCAATTTATGTTTCTCATTTCTTACATGTATCACACTGTGCACTATTTTACAAGTTTTGTCTCAATACCTTGTCTCAGTTCCAATGTATTGCATAAGATGAGTCAGATATTAATGACTTCAGCTAATACATGCATTGGCAGAAATAAATATGATGCTAACATGTATCAGTGAACTGGTACACATCTAATGTGCAGATGGGATGACAGACAGACATATAGACAAACAGATACATGTAGTTTTATTCCATTCAATCAGGTGGATAACTTACCAATGATGTCATAAAATTTTAGGCTCTTGTCAGATGATTTACGTTTGTCATACTTCCCAGGGGAAGAGCTATCCGTGTCTGTGCTGCTGACAGAGCCACGTTTCTTTGGCGTAGCTGTGGAAAACAAATACTGTGTAACAATTAGCCAATTATAACAATGATCTATTCTAAATGTTCAACCCCTTTTCTTTTCTTTCAATCCAGTGAAACTATGCAATAACAGTGTCTACATCAGAATCATATGTATAGAGAAATTCTGAAATAAATTTAACTGGATACTTAGCACCCTTCATCTATGTCAGGAACTCTCCACATTGGAGGTGCATTGTCTCCAGTATGATTGTACTAAATAAAACATACACAAAATTTGCTTTGTTTTTCTGACTGATTTACCCCATTAAGTTCAGCAGTAATGAAACATCTGATGAGCACTGTGGTTAAGTTACAAGAAAATACTGATGTTACAAGTTGGTTTTAGAAGTCACTGTCCTCCCACATGGTATGCCTGGATACTGAAGCATGAGTTTAGTACTAAAAATGCAGTGCAAGATGGGAGGGGGGCTTAGATTTGACCAAAAACAGGGGAGAGCACAAATCAACTATTTCAACACTAAATAACTACAAGGGAAAGACTATGATTCAAACCATACAACACTAAGTAACTTCCAAAATATATAATAAACGAAGGCAACATATTTTCAATGACCTGTATCAATTTGATTTCTTCTTATAGGATACATATCTGGTACTGTTATAAAGTAGGCAATTCATGTCTCTGAAAATACATCATAAACAAGTTTAGTCTTGCACAGGTGAATCAAAAGGCAAGGCAAATTAAAAGTAAATTTCATTGTATTATCTCTAAAACATTAAATAAAGATTTAAAGAGTAAAATGTGGTCTGTTTTTTATCCACTGTGGTATTTGTACAACTCACAGCTTGAATCAATGGAATGTTATCTCACATTTCTGGGATAGTTGCAGGTGTGTCAACAATATTTATAAAGGTGTTAAAAACTTAAATATACCTGTTTTTATATTCTTTTTACGGAAATAAATATGAAGTAAACTGTGTTGTGACTGTACCAGATTAATTTTACAGAACATAACTATAGATCCATTAGAATATTGCAAATTTCATAAATTCAGCACAAATATATTACATTTTAGCATATGATTAATTGGCAATTACATTTTATGGCCACTGAATAACAGTGATCACTTAGAGGAGAGAGAAAGGAAGAAAGTTTATTTCAGTAGTTTTCATGTTAAGAGAATTATTTGCTATTTCTTTGATTGGCACAAATCTGAAGAGCCATCAACGTTTTTTCTTCAACAGGAGGACATGTTTTAGCATCAACTTGCATAATTTGTATTTACATTTTTACTTTAAAATTAAAAAAAATATTGCCTTTAGAACTGAAATCACAATTTTAAAAAATATAACAGCAAGAAGAAAATATGTTTCAGTCTGTGTCAGGGACTTATTGGTCATCTGTACTTGTTTCCATTTGTACTCAATGACCTTCATTACTTGCTTGCATGAACATAAAACTTGCTGCATTGTCATTGCATAACACTGTTACAAACCACAACCAAATATCTGCTATTCTACCTTTTCATCCACAGCTGCCTGAAATATGATTTCATAATTTCTTATGAATATACATAAATTAAAATATGTCAATAACAAGCTAATGAAATAAGCTTATACATCAGTGAAAGTGACATCTTGTTGACAGTCAGCAAAAAAAGTCATGCTGGGTCAAACTTTAGAGAAAAATTTATTCGGGCTTGCAATGAATGGTTACACTGGTTTATGAATATCCATGAAAAACAAATGAGGAAACCTTGTCACAGGCAGCTATGGGTAAATAGACAGTGTATCAGATTCTCACCTGTGGTTTGCAATGATGTAAAGACAAGAGCTTCTCAAAGGAAAAGAAAAGACATGGGCATGGTACAACACATCATTGGAGATACTGTCCATATTTCTATAAATATATGTGCTATGCATGGAATTTTTCACAAGGGAAAGAGAAATTCATATGCAATTTAGATAGTGCGAAGCAAAAGTTGGTTGGTTATGTCTATAATATGAGTAATTTTTTATAAAGGGGGGAAGCAATGAAGGAAAAAAAACAGCTACAGTAGATCAAATGGATCAAACATGATGGTGTTTATCAATGGTAAATTAATAATTAATGTGATGCATATATATTTTTCTACAGAAAATACTAAATATTTAAGTCAAAATAGAACAATGTTAGAGTGTGTTTTTATTACAGTATAATTTTTATAAATAATTATGCTATGCACTGAATTTCCCCATAATAAATACAAAATATATGTAAGGACATCCTCAAAATCTGTGGTTCCCAACCTCCAGGTTGCAACACAAATCAGGGACATAAGGACATTCTGGACGGTCAAGGAGGGTTGCCAGGAATTTGTTGTTTTTTTAGGGTAGCAAAACTTCTTAAAATGTGGAAAAGGGGTCATGAGGCTCAGAATAAATACTTTTTAGAGATGTAGCCAAAAAAGGTTGGAACCACTGCTCTAAATATTCTCCTTTTGCTATTCCATAATTCAAACATTTGAAGTAATTGGTGGACAGATAGGTGCTTTTAAAAGTTATTTATACTGCTGCAAGATTTGCAAAACAATTTCAATAAAGTATTTTGTTTGCTGCATGATTTACAAACAATTTTAGAAACATATTTTGTCTGCTGCAGGATTTGCAAACAATTTTGACCATTCACAATAAAACTGCCAATAATGTAATTAAAATATTCATCAGAGCTAGTGGAAAAAAAGTCCCAGAAAATCTGATGAGTCAGCTGGAGGACTGTGAAGAAATTATATTTTTCTTTGCAGATGGCCTAAATGACAGAAGTCAAGTTTAAAATGCAGATTTATATCATAGTCAATACATGGTGTTGTCAGAGTCAAATATGTGTAATGGGTGTGAGAAAAATTCTACATAATATTGATAAAACTTGTGTAAAATATACAGAACCATAATTTTACAGTCTGAAAGTCTGAACATATACCTATTAGACCCCCAGAGATACAAGCTTAAATTTTTGCATTTGTAGAATTTCTTGAGGATCAGACTTTGGCACTCCTAAAGATTTTGACAGAGTGTTTCCAATCCATGTCCCTTTCCTGTCAAAAGATTTCTCAGAATTTCAGTACTTTCCACAGAATAATATTTACATCCCCTGTGTTGGATGATATACAAACAGTTTATATGTATTCTTTAATTTCAGGAACTGAAATCTATATTATATTTATTATAATCAGATCTTACTCAGAGGAGTCTTGGGTGGTTTTCCTGGTGACATGAAGCCATTCATTCTGAGAAGCCCACCTGGGTCACTGGGTGATGCCCGGATCTGCTGCTTGGAACGCTGAGTATCCTGCAGATTTTCTGGCTCTGAACCCAATGAAAGCATGTTTCTTCCATCTCCACTAAAATAATAATAATAATAATAATAATAATAATAATAATAATAATAATAATACATGTATGCAGAAAAAGTCACACTTTTTGCAAGCTTTCCTATTAAATTATGACTGAAACTGTGGACCTTTTGATACAACAATCCACAAGGATTTCTTTTAATCCCAACAGACCTAAGTGCAAGTGTTACTGACAATATACTGTAAAAGCTGGGTAACAGCCATTTTATTTTCTTGTAGCAAAAACAAGTGCACATACTGACAATGAACACATGGCAATGGCAAGCAGGTCGAGCCTGTCCCTAAGCTCTGAAATGAAATCCAGGCCATAGTGACCTGTTTTAGTTGGAAAGGTGTTGAACCTACCAAGTAAGGCTGCAGTGATATATCTTGATACACTTCTGCTACAATATTATTGCGATACAATTTTAGTGTATCATGATATTTTGCTCATGTTTATGCAGTGTGAAACAGAATATCAAAACTTGGTTTTAAAATGACAGCAATGGTGACAATTGTAGAAAATTTAAAGCACAAAATTAAATTTACTGTGGTATAATCAAGTGCAAGTCAACAAGTATATATGTCATGACTTTCTATGAACCCTATTTTCTATCACTTGACAAGCTAACTTTTGAATGTTTATTTTTTTTAAATGAATCAAATAAATGAAAAGGGATATTAAGTTCTTTGTTTTAACTTTAAAGACATTGCTTTCTTTGATGGCAATTCTTCATTAAAGGCATTTGGCAAAATCAAACATTCATAACAAATATATAAAAGCCTAATGCATTTCTTGAAGACACTTGAAGATTCTATTCCAGTTAAGTGTTTATTTATTAAAGCATATCATTTTACTATAATTTGTAGTAATGTTATCATTTTATAAAAATATTTCATAATATCATAATATTATCTCTATACAACATGAATTATAATGATATATTGTGATATGGATCAAGGTGTATGTCATGTTTACTAAGCCCCAGCTATAAAGTCATGTATAAGCTATAATATTACTGCGGCCATGTGTTTGATGTCTAAAGACTACCATGGGCAAGTGTTAATCTCTTACGCAAGGTTACATGACCAGCCGGACACCAGGAATCTTGAAGCGGCAAAGGCAATAGATCGCTTGCATCTAAACAAAGGCTTGTAATTACCACACCTACATGTTAAGAGGTTAGGTTAGGATCAAAAGGAATGAGGCGTGTTCTCATCCATACCTATGTTGACAGACAGCGAGAGGAACATTGTCCGCTAAGTTTGATTGGATCAGTCCACAGCAATATCCAATCGGAATTGAGATAGGGGGTGTGATTACAATTTAGATCCGAATGATAACTTTCATAACTCATAAACAAAGTTAGTTTTGCATAGACAGATTGCTGAGAATTAGGGTTACTCTGAGGAAGCCACTCGTAATTTGGTGGTAAAACTTAGAGGTAGATTCTAAGGAAAGACAAAGCTTTGAAAAGATCAGTAAGTTATTTGCTTGATTTTTGCAGAATATTATGGCATCATAATTGTAATTATTTGTAGTATGTATACTTAATTACTAGGATCATTTTGTATGTAGAATTACCTTTGTAGTGTTTCATTTACATGTGTATTTGAGAAATGGGCTTGAGACTATGTAGAGAATTATTAGATGCAAGGCAGAATTATGTAGATTGTTAGTTCATGGTCAGAATTAATTTTGTAATTCGCTATTAGGTTACTTCATAGTAAACCAGTGCATTTATTAATGCGTTATGTTAGAATTTACACATGCTTGAGTTGTGAATTTGGAAAATGGTTGAAGTATGGAAGATTAGTTACTATGGACATACGCATACCTCAGAGCATGGATATTTGAATATTTGTGTACTTTGTATGAGTGTAAGGTAAAGAAATATGTCTGATTATTTGTGATATTGTTTAGTATAACAGGATTAGGAATATGTACTGATGTGACACAATTTATTGATGTATGTATAAGAAGTAATTGATACCGTGCTGTATTATGACATTTGTTTTACCATACAAGAATGTATGAGTATCTCGATGTGATTGAATTTGTGACCGAAGAAATTTAATATCCGTTATCTGATGATTGGCTGTGTGTAGTGTGAGATGAGAGGGCTAAGGAAAAATATTGTAACATCCTTGTGTTTTCACAGGAAGCTTTTTAGGGGTCAGAACTTCTGGTTCAATTGAGTCCCAAGTCTCCATGAGGTGGAGATGGAATTGAGACTAGCCGAACAGTCGAAGTCAACAGAAGTCTAGTCGGTAGAGAGAAGGTGGATAGAAGGTGGAGGAGGAGGAAAAGGAGTCTGGAGGAGAAAGTGGAGGAGGAGGAGGAGTATAGAGAAGTTGAGGAGGAGGAGGAGTATAGAGAAGTTGAGGAGGAGGAGAAGGAGTATAGAGAAGTTGAGGAGGTGGAGAAGGAATTTGCAGAAAGTCAGGGAGGAAGAGGAGAAGGAATTGGGAGAAATAGGAGAGAGAAGAATACCTCAGATGAGTAGAATACAAGGACAGGTGGAAATCAATCTCACACTGCTAATCAAGTGATGCAATAGGCTATTAAAGGGTCGAGCAGAAGGAGTATAATTGGAAATTTGAAGCATCTGATTACTGAATTGTTATTAAATTGTTATGCATTGAATTTCAACCTTTCTGTATATTTAACCATTTAACCGTTGGCATTGCTGACTGGGGGCATGGAGCTTTACATCCATCTTTCACTAATTTAACTTCCAACCAGAATTGAGACTGGGCGGGACTTCTATAATAGTTTAATTAAAACATTGGGAGCACCCCACCCAACTATAACCACATACAGAACCCTCACAGCATATCATTGCAGCCCTAACACCAAAACACGTCCAAATGCCACTGCCACAACAAGGTGGTTTCTGACGCTTTCTTGCAGACAACCATGCTCATGTTTTTACTTCATTTCTCAAAAGATTTTTGTCAAAAAGTAATGGAAAATAAAGAAAATCATAAAGCACAAGTTATCAACACTAGCACTGATATTGCCAGCTTTTCACTTGTCAACAAAATTCAATGCAAAAGTAACTGAAATGATAACTCAAAATAAGACTGACTTCAGGGTCACCTGGTCTATATGGGCTGTTGCACTATTTACTTACATCATGGGAGAGCATTTTGAATGTTCACTGTTGCTGGGGTAGAAAAATCAGTTGCCTGAAAGCCCAGGACAACTAAAAATCAAAGTCAGTCAACAAAGTAACTGAATGTCAAAGCCCAGCTGGACAAACATCTTTTGATGGCAATGAGCTAAAAAGGTATCTTTGTCAGTAAGAAAATAAAAAAAAAATAGACTATCTACATGAAATGACAGTTGAAAATTTACATTTTGGCTCTCATTTGCATATAATCTGCAAAAATTAAATGTAAGACATTACATGATATAACATTTTTCCTATGAAATGGAATTACATCAGAGAATTTTTAAATGGCTCATTTGTTTTGAGCTACAAGATTATTAAGTTTACTTATCCTCATGAATACTAAGTTCCTTGAAAATGTTTCAAGCCCTGCTATTGTGTGTAATTTACACATAAAGATGTGGTATATCAAGGAGGCTTTGCTGTCAGGTGTACTTTACACAGAAACATAGTATAACAAGAAGGCCTTGCTGTTGGGTGTACATTACAGAGAGATATGGTATAACAAAAAGGTCCTGCTGCTGAGTTTATATTACACAGGGAGATATGGTATAACAAAAAGTCCATTTTGTTGAGTGTACATCACACAGGGAGATACAGTATATAACATGGAGGCCCAGATATTGAGTGTACATTACAGAGAGATGTAGTATATCAAAGGAGACTCTGCTATTGGGTGTACATTATACTGGGACATATGTTATAACAAGGAGACTGCTGTCGGGTGTACGTTACACAGAGATATGGTATAACAAAAAGGCCCTGCTGCTGAGTGTATATTACATAGGGCGATATGGTATAATAAGAAGGCTTTTGAAATAAAAACCTAAACATGTACCACATGGTTTATGAAGCCCAGGAGAGCTGTTTCTCAAAGACTTTTCAAGCTGTCAATCTCTTCAATGAGTTGTCAAGAATTTCCAGAAGTTTTCAAGGTGTATTCTATTTATAGAATTTGAACTGTCTTCATTATCATTGCATAAATAAATACAAAAGTTGTAAAGACACAAAAAATAATTAGCATGATAGTAGAGTAAAAGGGCACTACTCCATCAAGCAACTACCCATGTCTAGTGTCATTTGAATCACCAATTTTATCCCATTCTATATATGTATTTATTAATTTTGGAAAATATTTAAATAACAAATATTTTGAATTTAAAAGTAATATATCTTGTCCTGTGTTAATGTTTTGTATTCCTTAAGATAAATTCAAGGAATCTGTCAAGAAAATCGAGGACTGCAAGATAAACCCATCTTTGTCAACAATCAGTTGTTTTCAAGGCAACCTGTCAACATTCAGTTGTTTTCAAGGCAACCTGTCCACAGTGAGTTTTCAAGGCATCCTGTTAACATTCAGTGAGTTTTCAAGGCAATCTGTCAACATTCAGAGAGTTTCCAAGGGATCCTCTCAAATTCAAGGGTTTTTCAATGCTGTACAAACCATGTGACAAGGAAGAATTGGGATGAAAAAAATGTATTCACATAGCTCCAAGCTAAACTGACTTTTTTTATCCTTTTATTGTCCCTCATCATGCAAGACTACAATTTATTTTACATCTATTGGCTGTTCTGAAAATGATCAAATTTGTTCAATTATCTTTCACTCTTGTCCCCTACAAGAACACTCAGTCTACTGCCTAAAATGTTATGCCAAACACAGAACAATACACGCTTGCTCTTTTGTCAAGCATGTCCTGTTTTTACTGATGGTTCTCTGTACTGTATGGAATTCATTTTAGTAACACAAAGTTCATGTGCTGCAAAAATTTGTGTATTATTACCATAATGTGCAAACTGTGCTAAAGTACATAAAAGGCACTTCCTCACAAGGTGTAGAACTAGTTGTACATAAAAGGCACTTCCTCACAAGGTGTAGAACTAGTTGTACATAAAAGGCAATTCCTCACAAAACAATGAATTAGTTCTACATACAAGGAAATTCCTCACAAGGCATGGAACTATTTATTCATACAAGGCAATTCCTCACAAGGCATGGAACTAGTTGTACATACAAGGCAATTCCTCACTAGACACTGAACTAGTTGTATATAAAAGGCAATCCCTTACAAGACAATGAATTAGTTGTACATACAAGGCAATTCCTCACAAGGTGTGGAACTAGTTACACATACAAGTGTTACGTATAAGTAATTTAATTGCTAGTTTTAAATTCTATTTTTTATTTTTATTTCATTACATGTTTATTGTAATAACTTTATTCACTGAATTTGGCTTTTTTTTTCAGAAAATTCAGTTTTCCTGATAAACACGCAGTTTATTTCTACATTATATTTTTAGCTGACCTAGTTCCTGACCTTGGTTCAGAATATGTGACACCGGACCTGTTATTTTACTGCCTTGTTTGAGTTAAGTAACCACGTGACTCCACCATGTGATCTAAAATTGAAGGTTAAAATAGATGTTTTTAGTGTTTTCAGACAGTTGTATTTTACACCTTTAGAGCTCAAGGTGTTTTTTAATGTTGATGTAAATTTGATTTATAATTCTTCTATTTTTTGGATTTAATAATTTATATTCCCTGGAAAATACCAGTGCTCATAAAAATTCTTGGACAAAGACATTTAGTGGAAATTATTCGGAATTCTAAAGCTGGAATATTATTCTTGATTCATAAAATTCAACGAGGAACTGTTGACACATCAATACAATACTGCATTCATCAGATGTCGTTGATCTCCATCTTGGAACTTCATCAGGATTCGAACTTTGATTCATTTAGAATGTTTTAGTGACAGGACTTATATTTTTACATTCTAGGATTAGTTTTTGGATTAGATTCACAAACCATAAGTCCTTTTTTATATTTTTACCTTGTTTTCTAGGGAAATAAATTATTTTGTTAAAATTTACAAAGTTTGTTGGCTTCATTCTTTTCTTTGTTACTTTTGTACGAGCCTACAAGTAACACAAGGCAATTCCTCACAAAGCATGGAACTAGTATGATTCATACAAGGCAATTCCTCACAAAGCTTGGAACTAGTACATACAAGGCAATTCCTCACAAGGTGTGGAACTGGTTATGCATACAAGGCAATTCCTCACAAGGCATGGAACTAGTTCTACATATAAGGCAGTTCCTCACAAGGCATGGAACTAGTATGATTCATACAAGGCAATTCCTCACAAAGCATGGAACAGTTGTACATATAAGGCAACTCGTCACAAGGCATGGAACTAATTATACATACAAGGCAATTCCTCAAAATGCATGGAACTAGCTATACATACAAGGCAATTCCTCACAAGACATTTTTATGACATATATTAAACAGTATGAAGGTTGTTGTTATTGTTATAGGGTTTAATACCATTTTTCATGACAAGATAGGCTAAACATGGCGGCCAGTATTAATAGTGGAGGAATAACAAGGGAAAAACCCGGAAAGAACCACCGACAGGATGAAGGTCATGAAGGCATATATTTTGTCATGTAAAGAATACCAGAAATTCCTGTTGATTACTTTTTCTGTGTAATTCTCAATGTCTGTCATGAATTGATTTGCAGACTAATCAAGCAGAAAACACAACTGTATAAAAAAAATTATGTTTACATCCTTTTTGGTAATTATTTCATTCAGCAAAAAAAAAACGGATTCCATTATCTGTGCTCTCTCAATTATACTTTTTTGAAAATCATTGTTCCATATTTACCTAAGTGTACCCAACAGCGTAGACCCTTAGCACAGAATCCTATCTACCTTTGTACCTAATCACAAACAGCATATTTGCCTTTGTACCTAACTGCATACATCATAGGCCCATATCTGCCTGCAAACCCAACCACAACAGCACAGTCCCATATCTGCCTGTGCATGGAGCATTACATCTGGATCTAGGCTCAGTACTTGAAGTCTAGTCTTGCTCAGACAGACTCTCATGTGGCTCAATGAAAACTCTGCCATACGAGGGCCTGACAAAGCACTTAAATGGTCTCTATGACTGAAAGATGGAGTTTCAGTCAAACATTTATGAAGCAAAACAGCAAAGACATTTCTCTCGATCTCATCTTCATTTTACATTTTGTAATCATGCAAGTATATTTTGCTGAAATTGTGTACTCTAAGAAATCATTACAAATGATGTGGTGCAATATAAGTGAGCTAAAATGTGGCATTCAGAGGCTATAAATGAATCAAACATAGTACTGACATACTCCAGTTGCTCTGTCACACTCATTGGAGAATCCAGAAACTCCACATTTTCCATATTATCTGACGAGTGGGGATCCTGATAATCCTGGTCATCCTCAAGTTTGGCACAGGGTATTATTAACATCAATGACCTTGATAATATCATCTTGAGAACTCTTCTAGTGTTTGCTCACAAAATAGGTATTCTTGCAAAGGTAACTCAACTTCTCAAAAATGTTTTCAATTCCAAAATATTATACCTAAATATTCCAATAAATCCCATTTAAACTATTGTCAGAGAAGAAATCTGTCAAAGTCCTTCCATGTTGGCAGAATATTAAAAGTTTCACTTGACATATGACTTCATAATTAATGGTGACATTACTCTGGCAAATATTACTAAATAGGCTCTAGAAACTACCATATGTACTTGCTTATAAGTCAAGTCCAACTGCAAATTGCACAGACTTAGATCTGCCATCACACAATGTGCTGACACATTTAGGTCTGGGCAGTTTGTCAGGAGAAATCAGTAGAACAAACAACATGACCCTGATCTGATGACACATTATGAAATGAAAAATCACGGTCTGTGTTGTTTGTCATTGGACTTGATGGTACAAGCATTGATGGTACATAGTTTTCTTTATCTGAGCACATTCACAGATGGGTGAGAATATTGAGATATTCAGTGCACATGTGCAATATCCCCAAATCAAATTTGAATTTCACATCAAAACATAACATTCACTATATTTCAAACTAGGATCATTGCTGTGGTAGCAAAAACTTTAAATGTTGGTAATACCATACCATGCAGGTGAATGTATTTGGTAACCACCAAACAAGAGGAGACAACCCATGTTAGAGATAGAAAATATTATAAAACTAAATTATAGCAAGGAATATGTCACAAATCCACGGAAAATTACATTTTTAACAATAAGATCCATATCAACTCTGAGGAAGCATTCCAAAATTTGGAAGTCAGATATTTTCTTCCTTCCCAAAAATGAATCCTGCACCACTCAAACACAAACCTTTAACTAACAATATTCACAAAAGATAATCTCCGTATTTCTATTCAGACACCATGTCTTCAATATATAAATAATAATCCAAGAGATTTGTTGCCAAGAAACCTTGGACATATTGACAGGTCCTGACAAAAATGGGCTTCAATATACTCAAGTGCCACCAGCACCTTGGTTCCTTATCTATCTGTTTTGAATCACACACAGGTAAGAATAATGTGAATCACAAACACCTCTTGATTTATCAGTCACACTTATAATTAAATTCTTGCAACATGTAGAGTCCTGCCTGTCTCATGTGAATTTTGTTTCCTATTTCAACGTGATCCTCAAAAAATTATCATAATGAATTGAGCAATAATCAATGCATAGGCAAATAAATATCAATCAATGCATAAGCAAATGTTCCAATTCAATAATAAATACCAATCTATGCATGTCATATCCCAAATATTTGACCTGCAGACAGTCATTTCGCACTCAAGATCTAACAAGCTAAATATTTTTAAATATAAAGTTAAACATGAGTTTTTCATATGTATGTATGTATGTATGTATGTATGTATGTATGTATGAATGTATGACTGACTGACTGACTTAATTTCCTCTTCAAAAGAGATTAAACATGAGTTTTTCATATATATGTATGTATGTATGTATGTATGTATGTATGTATGTATGTATGTATGTATGTATGTATGTAGAGTTTAATTTCACATCAGCACAATCCAGACTATACTGTGCCAAATAAAATAAGGTACAACCACTTTTAACAAAAAAGAAAGCAAATATGCACCATGAGACAAAGGATTTAAATGGCAAAGATGTTGCAAAAAACTCTCCAAAGGAGTTGAAAACAAAGATACAGGTTAAACAAAATCAGTAATAACCAATAAAATACAAGCTGAACAAC
This sequence comes from Megalonaias nervosa, assembly GCA_016617855.1. Classification (NCBI taxonomy): domain Eukaryota; kingdom Metazoa; phylum Mollusca; class Bivalvia; order Unionida; family Unionidae; genus Megalonaias; species Megalonaias nervosa. The sequence goes on from JAECUM010001075.1 coordinate 94,947, forward strand.
GTTCTATGTAAACCATGTTCTTTTAAAAAAAAACAAGACCTTCTCAAATGGACCAACGCTATGGGCTGCATCCTGTAGCAAAAAGGTTACCTCCGTTAATCACCTCATGGAGGATGACACATAAGGACTATTCTACATCCCTGTGCCAGGATGACACATAAGGACTATTCTACATCCCTGTGCCAGGAGGACACATAAGGACTATTCTACATCCCTGTGCCAGGAGGACACATAAGGATTATTCTACATCCCTGTGCCAGAAGGACACATAAGGACTATTCTACATCCCTGTGCCAGGAGGACACATAAGGACTATTCTACATCCCTATGCCAGGAGGACACATAAGGACTATTCTACATCCCTGTGCCAGGAGGACACATAAGGACTATTCTACATCCCTGTGCTAGGAGGACACATAAGGACTATTCTACATCCGTGTGCCAGGAGGACACATAAGGACTATTCTACATTCCTGTGCCAGGAGGACACATCAGAACTATCCCATATCCCTAAACCAACAGGTGGATTCAGATATCATACATATGTCATGATATGCAGATAAATGCAGGAGGACATATGTTTTCATACCTATTTTACCCACCCTCCTCCCAAGCCAGCTGGAAATCACATCAGACCTATTCTACACCAATGAACCAGTAGGAATCTACTTCAGACCTATTCTACACCTATGAGTCAGCAGGAAGACACATCAGACCTATTCTACACCTGTGAGTTAACAGGAAGACACCAGGCCTATATATACTTGAGAGTTAACAGGAAGACACCAGGCCTATTCTACATCCTTGAGCGAGCAGGAGGACATCAGGCTAATTCTACACCTGTGAGTTAACAGGAATACACCAGGCCTATCCTACACCTGTGAGTTAACAGGAAGACACCAGGCCTATCCTACATCCTTGCATGAGCAGGAGGATGTCAGGCCAATTCTACACCTGTGAGCCGTCAGGAAGACACATCAGACCTATTCTACACCTGTGAGTCAGCAAAAGGACACCAGGCCTATTCTACACCTGTGAGTTAACATGAAGACACCAGACCTATCCCACACCTGTGAGTTAACTGGAAGACACATCAGACCTATCATATACCTGTGAGTTAACAGGAAGACACCAGGCCTATCCTACATCCCTGAGCCAGCATGCTGTGTAGATAATCAAAGTGAGTGAATGAAATGCCAACAAAATTCATCATTACATAGTTTAATTATGTTAGCAACATCTCTTTAATTTCAAGCATATATTACATATCCATCCTAACCTTAATTTAACCTTGACAGGTGGAAAGAGAATCACACTTTTTTATTAAAAAAATGAAACACAAATTAATCTGGTAAATGTGTCCATATGACATATATACACCCATCAATATGGTGCAATTCAAGAAAATTTGGTTCAGTATGCATGGGCCAAGTCCTAAATCAGAAGGGAAAGAACTCAAATTTTGTAAGAAAATGTTGATTTAATTTAACTAAGTGTTAATAATATGAACTATCATAATAAAATTTGTTTCAATCCACAAAATCCTTCAAAAATTAGTCAACAGAAACAAAATTTGTGATAGGTGGACTGTAACATGATGGACAAACATGGGTAATGTTGTGCCCCTCCTCAACAAAGTTATGGCAGAGGTTTAATAATGGCACAATTATCTTTAGGAAGAAATTGAATCACGTGAAAAACCAAGCAGAAAGGCTTCTCAGGAAGCTGTTTATGCTAAAGAAAAACCCCAATAAAGTACATTAATCAAGCCTAGATCAAAAACAAGTACTGACCCTGTACTGGTAAAAGGTTTAGGCATGGTACTTAAGTTACCCCCTCCTCCCAAACATGTTTGTATTACATCAAAAGCATTTAAATTTGATATGGTATTAACAGAGGACTTGGGGTAATCAGAATCCTGAAATTTCTAAAATTCCATCCTTTTTCAATTAGAATTTAAGGAGACGAACAAAATTTTCAATGACAAATATCAATGACAATCTCATCAGAGGAATACATCAAGGTTATCAAGAAGTACAAACAACTCTAAATGCGGTTCAAAGAAAAATATGAAAAAAATTCTCCAATTCTTAAATTAGTTCAAAGTACTGAAGAAATAATATAGTTTTTTTCAGGCACCATATGTACTTTCTTATAAATCAAGTCCCACTGCAAACAGCACAGACCCAGATCTGCCATTGCACAATGTTGGCAGATCTGGCTCCATGCAATTTGTTAAGGGTAATCAACATAACAATTAAGGCAGACCCTGATTTGCTAGTGCATTTTGCAATGGCAGATCAGAGTCTATTTTGTTTGAAGCTGGCCTCAGCTATAAGCAAGTACATATGGTATTTGATTAGTATAGGTATAATAAATTAGTTACAAGATCTCCCCATCTGAGACATGTGACAACACTCTAACTCATTCAGATCTTACCCTCCTAAACTGAATAGAGGTCACATTTCATCATCTTAATGGTTGTGTTTAAATGGCCCCACTCTGAGCTGCCCCTGTAGTACCCCAAATAGTCCTGTTTCCAATTTCTGTTCAATCACTTGCTACTATTTTAGGTTAGGTGTCTCAGTATATTATAATTTAAGTTTAGTAATAAATCTTAACTTTGTGATTCTGCAATGAAAACTAATTAGGGGTAAATTTACATACTGCACTTAAACCTCTCATAATAATTACCTCCCTTACATAACAATCTCTTGTATTTAGCCAGGATTCAATGATCCCTTCTTTGTACTTCATCTAAATATTTGATCTCTCCTTAACCATCACCTCCCCTAACTAGCCATAATTTATCTGTTGGTGGCTGCCTAAGTGTGATTGCACTGTAACTGTACTTAAAATGGGAATTACCAAAGCAGTAATCAAACATCAAGAGCACTCTGAGGGGTATTCCCTTGTCCAGACACTGCAGAGAAGGACCTGTTCTGTCAGTTAGAATCAGACAAGACAATTGTAATTGATCAAATGGAATTTTAAATACATTTATCAAATACTTACCTGATTCATTGTAAATCACTGGGCTGGGTTGCAAAATAGCTTGTACAAATTGAAGATCTAAAGATGCACCTATTTACCTGTACGTCTGACACAAGCTGAATATAGATATTGCGTATTTCATTCTTTCAACAAAACTAACAAACAAATCTTTGGAATTTTAATTCATTAACTGCCAAGGCTTACAAATCTACAAAGATTTCCATTTAATTCCTTGATTTTATGGATGAGATTAAATACAAGAAGAATTCATTATTACTGGTTGCTGATTAATATCATTAAATTTACGTACCATATGTACTTGTGTACAAGATGGATCCAACTGCTTACTGCACAAATCCAGATTAACCATTGGCAGATCTGGGTCTATGCAGTTTGTTAGGAGTAATCAGTACAACAAACAACACAGACCCTGATTTACTGGTACATTTGGCAATGACAGATTATTGTCTATGTTGTTTGCAGTTGGACGCAACTTGTATGTGAGTATATACGGTAATCATTAAAAACTACAGTGAATTCACTTTTGATTTGTACTAAATTTGGTTGACTTGTGGTTGTTTAATCAAGCTGCAGATTTCATGATGCACAAATTGGTGTCCCACTTTAAAGAGAACGGACACATCTATGAATTGATTGGTTTTGTTGGTTTTTAATGGCACTTTTTACACACTAAAGGCTATATCATGCCAAGGAAATGGGAGTTAAGTATCTTTCACAAGGACACAAAGGCATTTAAACCAGGTTGGTCTTGATAGGTATCGAACCCACAACACTTTTTTACAAGTTCAATGTTCTATCAAATGAGCTAATGCAGCAACCCTCTTCGAACTGAAGTACCCACAAAACCTTTGTAGTGTATGGAAGCAAATTTTAGTTATTAATTTGTGAAGTGTGCTACAAAAAATTCAGACATGAAAACATGAAATTTGATACTTACAAAAATATGTAAATAACCACAGCATAAGCCATATATCATGTTAAGATTCACTTTTTTCTATTTTTAACTCTGTTGCAATTCTACAATTTACAGTAAATCCTAATGTTTTCCAACAACATTAACTGCTACAGCATTCAAGCATGAACTGAAGCAGATTGATAATGATAAACATCTGATGCATAACAAACATGCAGTAAATTTACATGCTACATGCTTTTCACCCAATCCATCTAACTCTCTCTCTCCAAGGTACATGGATGGATTTGATACCTGCCCCAGGTAAGACTGTGTCAGCTATCTCAGTGAGTCCTTTGGAAAGCCACTTATCTTCCATTTCCTTTGCATGATGTAGCCAATAATGTGTTAAAATTGCTATTAAAACCCACAAAAACTAAAACTCTCCTATGTTGCAGGGGTTCTAGGGAATTAAATATTTTAAATTTCACAAATGCAGACAGTCGAGCAGATGCTGAATCAATCAGTGAGTGAAAATTCTGCATCAAATATGCTAAGAATCAATTTGCCAAAGAAAGAAAAAAAATCTTGGTGTGGTGTATGAAAACGCTAGTAATGACATGCACTTGTAATAACAGTAGGAAGCTCTCTAGACAATGTCTGTGACTGCCATTAAATACAAAACACTACATGCTAAAGTGTGGTAGCCAAGGCATGTCATCTGTAAAATAGACTCCATTTAAACAATTAAACAACTGACTTCACTTTTGTAAATTTATGTCCTATGTAAACCAGATTGCTGAGGTATAAAACTTGTGTCTGGAGATGAGGTCACCTTTTGAAAGTCATAGTCATTCCACTTAAATCAATAAATCTACAGATACAAAAGGAGCAATTCTGTATGTCATTGATTGTGACTATTGTTTTCCGCCACAACTTTTATTCAGTATCTGTAACATATATGCATTCCCAAAGAGCTACTTAGAAAAGGCAGATGATTTTTGCCGAAATGTGAGTTTGAATGATTTGGATTTTTCAATTTAGCTTTAACAATTTTTCAGTCATATCACTACGATGTCTGCAGTGTGGCAGTTTATAGTTATGTATAGTACTGGAGCATCATGCCACAGACATGTGGCATTATGTCCCACTTAGTGATATTATCCTGACCCCAGGCTAACCATTCCTAACACTAACTTCTTAATGCTGAGAACCAAGTGAGGCAGCTGCTAGTACCAGTCTTTTGGTATGACTCGGCTAGGGTTCAAAACAGAGACATCCCACATCTGAGGTGGACACTATTTGCAGAAATGTCACATTCCTGAAAAATCTGGCCAAACTCTCACTCTCTTGATGCAGAAATTAACTTCTGTGTCAGGTTTAGGTTATGTTACTTCTATCTTTTGAAATGAAGCAAAGCTGACCCAACTAAAGTATAGTTTGACAAATTTTGTGATAAACTTACAACAACTTGTCATAGTTTACAAATGAATACTGCATTATACTGTTTAGATTAGCAGTAAAGGCAATGAATAGAATTTATCTACACTGATGAAATGAAATCTAATCTATAATTTTAACATAAAGGGTAGACAGGGCTAAACTCCAGTTTCTGGCAGGTGAAAACAGTTGTTTCACTCAGATGTAATCCTTCATCTTGCTTTAAAATTCTCCAGTTCTTTTATCACATAATTTCTCAGAATTAATCTTTCATTGTACAATTCTACACAACTAAAAGAATCAATGGAACAGCATTTTTCATCCCCATTAAATAAAAGAAACTCAAGAGTCACGGACAAGAAGCATATCTGATTATCTGATACATATAAATTTATTTTTTAAAAAGGCATTAAAAATACATGACACAATTTAATTTCAATCGATAAAGTCAACATATTTCTCCTGCAGTAAACACAATGTTTCATAATGGCACGTTTAGTAAATATATTCAGATATTCCATGCATATTTGAACACTCATTGGACAGAGCAATATAATCTCACCCACTACGAGTTAATCTTGGTCACTAAGCTGTTTTGTGCATTCTTCATGGCATGATAAATGTCTTGATGATCAAGATTTTGCCAGGTAAAACAACATGTGATACATGCATACTACTCCCCAGATGATGCTAGTGATGACACAGTCTGCAAAGTTTGACTGACCACAGGTTCAGCCATTTTGAGTTGACATTGAAGCAAGTTTTGCATTGAATTTTCTATTTTAAAAAATGTTGACAACTTACAAATTACAGCACTAGATCTGCTGGTTCAGGCCTTAAAATTGTTCTCTTTTCAGTTACTTTATGAGAATTCCATGGAAAACAAGATAAAATCAAAGACACAAAATTTCTCAGTATATACAGCACTAGACACAAATATATTCATACAATGGCAATTATGAATAACAATGCAACTGCACATACATTGAATTTAATGCATGCACATTTTACTTCTGGAACATGCAATTACAACAATTCTCAAGCACATATAAGGCTTGCTAGGCAACACAAACACCATTGTTAAAAGCTCTGGCAATGCATATATTTCACATGCAAAAGTCTTCTGTCCACATAAACATGTGTTAGGACACCAGTATCAATCCGGATAAATCCAACAAACATACAGCCTAGTGAAACACTTACCAGTCTAGACTGACCGATCGCTTTCGACTCATCTCTCGCAGCAAGTCCCGATGACTACTGGACTGTCTAATTGAGTGTGGCAAAGAGAAATTATTATCAACTGTATTATATTTGCAGACAAATGTCATTTTTGTGCAACATCAATATTATTTAACATTTCAAATACCAAGTATGATCATAACTTGTAGAACTGACAAATCTTGAATGTCCCCTATATTTCTGTGTGAAGAATACTTCTTAAACAAAAAGAAGCTCAAATTTTAATGAAGAAATGATATACAAGAGGCCCAAGTGGGACCAAAATTGATCTACTGGATGGCATATGCCTAATATAAAAAAGCAAGTCAGCAAAACACTCTGGGTCAGTAAGATGTTTTGTGTAGAAATGTCTACATTACTGTTGATTATATATGTGATAGAAACATCTGTTTCATTATGTTTTAGTATCTTCTTCCATGTCTGATCACAAATCAGCATCACTTGTACAGTATTCAAAGGCCTTAAATGCCAGCATGGTTTCTGTCAAAGCTCGTAAAATTCTAATACATTATTTTCTCCTTTCCTTCATAAAAAAATAAAATAGCACTGTTTATATGTTCTCCTGTTTAAAGTAATGTGGTCACATCTGATGCAGGTTAGAACAATGTATAACTTTTAAAGGCCCTAAAGCTTGGATGCATGCTGTTGGACTTGGTCAAATTCTGTTCCATGGCTATTAATTAAATGGTTTGACCACAATTTTATTTTATTACCTTAATCTTGTCATGTAACTCTTCTTTTAACAAAACTTGAATATTGTTTACTCATGAACTTAATTTTTTTTCGTTAAGAAGTGTAATCCTAATTTTAGGTACTGCCTTATGTAAGTTTTGTTCTTGTAGGCCTATAATGTTTGCCAGGCCTGGAGTTAGTACTAGGGCTTGGGGGCAGAGGTGAAATGGTTCACTATCTATCAGTGCATTGATAGTTTTGCCTTCTGATACAAATATGGATTCTAAAGAGGTGGAGAATCAATCAAAATATTTATCTATGAAAGTTACTTTTAAACTTCAATGACCATAAAGAACTATTAGTTGTTTACTTCTTCATTCTTTACATGGATCAAGATGTATCATATCTTAGGTTATGAATCATGATACATACAGATACACTGTACAGGTGTATCATTTCAACCCTATTTTGGGAGATGGTAATCTCCAGAGCTGAACCATTACACCTGTTGCCTTGAATAAACAAATGAATATCACTGTGGTCAAGTCAAGAGTATTTAGTGCTGGACATAAAAAAAAATGCAAGAATAAACATGCCTTTAGATTAGAAACCTAACTGTGATAATCTAGGTAAATAGCTGATGGCTTATCATAGTGATATTTAAATGATTCATGAGCTCTCTACTTAGAAACCTACCTGTTATAATCTAGGTAAGTGGCTGATGGGTTGTGATAATGATATTTAAAATGATTTCTGTGCTATTTTAGATCAAGATTGGTTTCATTAGTTTTGTTTTATTTACATATCATATTTGAAATCCTGTGTATACACTCAAGGCCAGCAAGAGGCAATATGGCACCCTGTGCAAAACAGACATTTGGCACCTCCTGCACCCCGATCATTAAAATAATTGCTTATAAGAAAGCTCCTAAGAAATTGATGCAAGTTATGACCAAATAAAAAGTTTTCATATGAAGAAAAAAAACAAGGGTTTTGTTTTCACTTTAGCTCCCTTGTTGGATTTTTGCACCCCTTCGCTTCTCTGATTTGGTGCCCCACTAAAAATGGTTCCTTGTGCATGTGCACTGCTCATACATAGCTTGCACCAGCCCTGTAATGAGATCTATATGGAAGAGTGGCTTTTTGTCAAACATGCAGCCTCTATATGGAAGAGTGGCTTTTTGTCAAACATGCAGCCTCTTTTAATAACTGTATATATAAAATAATGTAAAAAGACTTAACTGCTCCCCTCCATTCTTCTATTTTTATTCTGTAATTTTATGATTGAAAGTGACTGAAATATGTTCAACAAAAAGACCACTCATGTCTACTCAAACATGAAGTGTGTGTGTCAACTTCAAAATAAATAAAGTAAAAATGAAATAACAAATCAAGGAAAAATTAGTCATTATGCTTTTTAAATGACTCTCCATTTTTTCCCTATGCAATGCACACAAATCTTACATGAAGATACATCTGTGAAAAGGGGCCCTGGAAGGAAAATAGAAACAGTTCATGTTATACTGTCAAAGTTTAATGCCAATACTCAGCAACCAGATGTCCTATTTGTGTGAAATATTTTTAAAATTTTTTATGCCTACTGTTTTCAAATTAGATTGGATGACTTGCATAAATTGTACTGAGAAGTTGAGTAGATATGATTTTCAAGATTTTGTTATTGCCTGTGACTATTTATTGGTATGAATCAAGAGACACACAACAAAGGCCAATTTAATGTTTATTTGCCTGAGAGTTGACAAGTTCTGTATGTACTCGCTTATAAGTTGAGCCATACTGCAAACAACAAAGATCCTGATCTGCCATCACATAATGTGCCTGAAGATCAAGGTCTATGTAGTTTGTTCTACTGATTACTATTAACAAACTGCATTGACCCAGATTTGCCATTGCATTATGTGATGGCAGATCTGGGTCTGTGCAGTTCGCAGTTGGACTTGACTTATAAGTGAGTACATAGAATATGCACACTCCACCTCTCAAAAGACACCAGTTCAAACATCAAAGGGTTTGTGTATTCTGTTTAGTTTCAGTTATAGCATCTTATCATAGTTAAATCTTTCCATATGAGAAAAGCATGAAAAGTATAGATATATATTTCCTTAAATTTTACTGCTATCTACATATTATGGTATACATGCAAAAGTAATGCAAATAAAATATGTAATTCTGAATATGATTGATTAACAAATCTTCTACTAAAATTTCTTAAAGAAAGCTGTACAGTATGAGAAGTCTTTTAAAGGTATTGATTAATTGCAATGGCAGCCATATCTGATGGTAAATGGGCATCAGACGTACACATTTTTAAGCTGTTATACTTCTGCCAAGTTTAGTAACTTTCTGTTTGTGTTGTTTCTTTTAGAAATCATTCAAATTTGTCTTCTACTTTTACTGTGTCCACAAACGAGGAAAAAGCAGCATAATTTGAACAGAACTGAAAGCCATTTAAGGCAGTATGGTCAAACTGTTTTAAGCAGTTTTTAGAAGGAAGTCATTTAAAGGTTTTTCTCTTTTTGTTTAATGACAAGCCACATTTGACGGTTGATTGGCATCACTTATACAAACATGAAAGCCCCCTATTCTAGGATGATTTCTGTCAAAATGTTCAAATTCTGTTGGCAAGTTTTTTATAGTTTGTTTAAAGGTTCTTCTGATTTTAGTAATGGTAGTCATATTTAATAGTGGATTGGCATCCTTTGTATAAATCTGATTTTAGTAATGGTAGTCATATTTAATAGTGGATTGGCATCCTTTGTATAAATCTGATTTTAGTAATGGTAGTCATATTTAATAGTGGATTGGCATCCTTTGTATAAATCTGATTTTAATAATGGTAGTCATATTTAATAGTGGATTGGCATCCTTTGTATAAATCTGATTTTAGTAATGGTAGTCATATTTAATAGTGGATTGGCATCCTTTGTATAAATCTGATTTTAGTAATAGTAATAGTAGTCATATTTAATAGTGGATTGACATCTTTTGTATAAATCTGATTTTAGTAATGGTAGTCATATTTAATAGTGGATTGGCATCCTTTGTATAAATCTGATTTTAGTAATGGTAGACATATTTAATAGTGGATTGGCATCCTTTGTATAAATCTGATTTTAGTAATGGTAGTCATATTTAATAGTGGATTGGCATCTTTTGTATAAATCTGATATTAGTAATGGTAGTCATATTTAATAGTGGATTGGCATCCTTTGTATAAATCTGATTTTAGTAATGGTAGTCATATTTAATAGTGGATTGGCATCATTTTTATAAATCTGAAAGCCCTCTGAGCCAGATTGCTTTCTGTCAAATTTGGTCAAATTCCATTGAGGGTTTTTTTTGAGAAGACAATTAAATGTTTTCTATTTTTAGTAATGGTGGCCATATTTGACAGCACATCTGCATCATTTGCAAATATCTGCATCAATCTGAAAGCCCTTCATGCCACTTCTCTGTCAGGTTTGGACATAGAAGTTTAAAATAGCAATTGTCGACAGATGCATAATGGACACTTGGGCTCATGGTCTGGTGAGCTAATACATGTAGGAAACAGCAATATTTGTCCTGACATGCAAGTTAAATTTTCATTAGATTGATTTTCTCCATTTAAAGCTACATTTACAATCAAACTGTTCGTTCTTGATATCTGCTATTGTGCAGAACCCTTTTAATATTGCATGAATTGATAAACTGAGTACAAGATGTTCTAGATAAGGCCAAAGATAACCTTTTGAAATAGTCTGACAGTATGTAACATTGTTTCTGGCAGGTATTGTTGGGGGAATAGAGCAGTACTGATAGGACTTGTGTAAAAATACACCTTTCTATCAAACCTAATTATTGTCAATGAATAGTAGTCATGCTTCATGAGCAGGTGTACCTGTGTAGCTGGGAACTTTAGTACTTATTTGTATTAAGTATGATAACCTATGCTCTCAGTTACTTTATAGTCAACAGTTTGTTTGTGCCACATACAGGAATAGTTTTCATGATAGTATAAATGTTTAAGAATAAAAAATTAATCGATCAATACTTAAAAGATAACTGATCAGCCATACATTTCCACAAACTACATATAACCTTGTTCTGATGTATAGAACATCTCAAAGATTTGAACTTTCAAGTTTAAATTACAATGATAATGTCAATTTTTTATGGAGTTATATATCCTGACATTATCTGTGATGGAATGTTGAGAAAAAATGGGGACAGATGATAATGAAAAATAAATGCCATACAAATAGAAAAATTGTGCATGAATTACTTTAAGATCTAAAGTTCTTAACATTAAAACCAATTAACACTCACAGTAGTACCTCATTATTGCGCTATTCATGGGAGCCTTTGAGCATACTGCCTTACATTGAGACTACCTTATAATGAAGTACATAATACAGTACATAGTACAGTATTCCCTCATTTTAATGCTATCCATGAGAACTATTGAGTATACTCTCAAATAGTGAGACTACCTTATTATGAAGTACACAATAAAATATTCCAATGCTGTCCACAGGTCCCATAGAGTATACTGCCCTATACTGAAAACTACTTTATAATGAAGTACATTTTATATATATATATATATATATATATATATATATATATATATATATATATATATATATATATATATATATATATATATATATATAAGTTTGCTACCACTTAATGGATAGGATCCATAGCCATCTTTGCATAAATACAGGAACTGTATTACAACAAGGGCCAAACAATGAAGGGATGCTGTAATTTCAACTCAGTAGAATCAAGAAATTTATGAAATTAGGCTTTAATTCTGATGATACAAAAGATACAGTTAAAATTATATAATGATAATAATGTCATTTAAAACCAAATAACTTAGATTTGTATTGCTGTGATAAATTTCACTAAAATTGGAAAACAGGGCATTCTAACTTGAAGAATAAGCTGCCACTAGTATGGGAATTGTCCCATGCTGCCACCACTAGCAGGCTGTAGCATTGGAAACCAGATGAAGTCAATCACAGGCAATACATATGCAAAATATATTGCTTGAAATTGAGATCATCTATGGTCTTGCCAATGTGAAGCTTCATAGATGATGTGATTGAAATAAAACTGTGCATGCTATTTTTCACAAACTATTAAAATATGGAAGTCAATCAAAGGAAACTACTTTATAAAGTATGGTCAAACTCTGCTGATCATCCAGTTCATCTGAGATCTTGTTGAGATAAAGATTTTCAGGAAATCGGGATGGAATCAAACAAAAAATCTGGAGGCAGAAGTGTTTAAGAGATATTTGGATGAATGTTTATTTTTAAGTCAGTCAAGGGTCATCACTATGTAAAATACACAAAATATATGTCATCCAATAACTTGATCGGGAAAATTGTGTTAGAATATCTGGTTGAATTCAAACAAAAGATATGACTCCAACTGTGTTCACAAGCCCAGGGGATGCCTCTTCTCAGTTGTTGAAGGGCCATAACAAAAACACTGTACTTTCTATATTTGCACATGAATGTGGTTACATTCTAGTGTTATTGCTGATTCAGACCAGAACTAGATTCTTTTTGTTCCCCAAAAATGGACATTTATTTCCTGAAACATTAACTTCAAAACTTGCATTGTTTCTGAATATTTATTGATCTATCAGTAAAATACTGATACTATGATTTCATTGCAAATAATCAAAAAATTTCTGGTAATCCTTGAGTAAACCCCAGACTGCCCACTCAGTAATTTTAAAGTTGGTTCTCCCTTTTCCATAATGAACTCTATAATACTAAGCTTTTAATGCAATGAAGCATGCCTTTGGCTTTGTTCCCTTGCTCTGTATCTCACTCATAATCAAAGCTGTTTGAGATCTTGACAATACAAGCATATATTCCAAGTTTGATCAAAATCAAATTAGAAATACACACTCTAGAGTGGTAATAAGCTCAGCCAATCATCTCATTAACATGCAAGATCACCTCATTAACATGCATATATATCATTCATATTTGAACTTGTCTGCAATATTGATGTAGCTTATGTAGCCTACATTCCAAGTTTGATCAAAATTGGAACAACAAAAAATGACCTCCAGAGTGATAGATGGATGATGAACACAGGGTGATGCCATGAGCTGCTAATGGCTTTATGGCCAGATGAGACAATGTTTTTATGCATTTACTAGGAGATCATAACATGCCGTATATACTCTTTTTATAAGTTAAGTCCAACTGCAAACTGCATAGACCCATAATGTGGTGGCAGATCTTGGTCTGTGCAGCCTGTTAGGAGTAATCAGTGGAACATACAACATAGACCCTGATTTACAGGTGCATTATGTTAAGACAGATCAGGCTGTTTGTTGCTTGCAGTTTGACTCAACTTATAAGTGAGTATAAATGGTAATATCAATGTCTAGGGTGCAAGATGTTAGCATGATTACATACAATATACATTTTCAGGCAAATTTACTTAGTGCATTGTTTGGTTTGACGTTTGGATTATTTAGTGCTGAGGAATTAAGTGCCTTGCCCATGCACACACCATGGTAGCTAACCTGAACTATCTGATGGTAGGATTTAAACCTGCATCTTCATAGTAATGAGTCCAGCACACTAACCACTTAGCCACCACGGCTTCTAGATGCATTAGTTGCTTGATACAACATGTATAGTGAAAGTCACACAGATCATGTATGTGCATTCACTCATCTTAAATTAAATATAACTTGTTGTTTTAAGATATAATACATGTACTAATTTTGCTTAACCAAATTCTATTCAATCATGATTACTGAATGCCTTGCACCTTAACTGTAATCAAGAAACTTCTAGAAAAAAATTATCAATCCCTATTGGCTTTTACAATGGTGACCATGTACTAAAACTAGATCAAGAAAAGAGCACATTGAGTCTAATTATCACAGCATAGGGTTATTCCAAACTTGTTTATCAATGTGTGTAGCTTTCATTGTGACATCACAGCACATGACATTCAAACTGGATTGTACTGGATCACACCTTTAGGCTAACATACTTCAATAATAATAATAATAATAATAATAATACACTGTAATAGCAACAACAATAATAATAATACTTTATTTATAGAGGATGACTCATTAGTCATGGACTATTCTCCCTTGAGGCCCTTTTAATAAGAGTGTAACAATGCATATTATATGAAAGATAGCAGTAATTACTGTTTATTTTAACACGTTTAGTATTAAAATACTAAATTCCATTATCTATTAGAAACACACACATGCTCATGATATTACTTCTTAAATCATCATCATCATCATCATCAATCTCTTAACCTAAGAGGTTGTTGGGTAACCACAGTTGACTTTACAACCAATTCTCTCCATCTTTCCCTGTTCTCTACTGCCCTTTGGGAATCTCCAAATCACATTCCTGTCCACTCCTTAATGTTGTCCTCCCACCTCTTTTTTTCTGTCTGCCTCTTCTTCTGCACCCTCACACTATGCCTTGCAATATTGTTTTTGCCAGTCCAGATGATCTTGAGACATGACCGTACCACTTCAGTTTGCACTTTTTTACAGTGGTCAAGAGGTCTTCATAGGATCTGATGGCTCTTTGGATCCTGTTGTGGACTTCTTTGTTGGTTACATGATCAGTGTATGAGATGCCCAAGATCTTGTGGTAGCATCTCATTTCAAAGGTTTAAATCCTTCTTTGTAGATCTGATATGAGCATCCATGTTTCACAAGCATACAGAAAGATGGATGTGACAAATGAGCGCATCAGCCTTATTTTGGTACCAATAGCAATGTTGGTATCTTTCCATATTGGTCTCAACCTCGTCATTGCTGCTGTTGTCTGGGCAATCCTGCAAAGTAGTTCTGGTTTGGAGCCCTCATCTGTGACAATTGATCTCAAGTACTTGAAGTGTGTGACTCTTTCCAGCTTCTGTCCACTGACCTTTATTTCTGCACTGATGCCATTGCTGTTGTTTGTCATCAGTTTGTATTTTTCGGCACTAATCTCCATACCGTATGCTGTGGAGATTGTGTCGAGGCGCTCAACCAAATCAGCCAGTTCTTTTTCATCTCCTGCTTCATAAATACTGTAATATTTTAAGCAGATTTTACATGTAGTGGAAGCTTGTTCCATAGAAATGTACCAGAGTATAGGAAGCTCTTTTTAAATTGCTCTGTTCTTGGTTTTGGTGCTAGAAGGTTTCCATATGACATTGAGCTCAACTGGTACTGTCTTGAAAACAGCCTGAATAAATCCTGAAGATACTGTAGTACAGTTCCATGTCAACATTTATATACAAGAACAGCTGTGTGAAAATCTATCATTTCATATACTGAGAACCATCTGAAAAAACAATACTTTTGAGAGATGATCAATAGACACATCTAAAATTATGTGTGCTGCTTGCTTCTAAAGTTTATAAATCCTGTTAAGCTGAGATTCAGCACAGTCTCCCCAAACATATGAACAATAATCCATTGTTGGAAGAATATATGACTTGTACTATAGATTGTGAGTTTCCATAGGTAAATATTTCTTGATTCTGCTGAGTAGTTCAATTCTGGATGACAGTGTTTTGCAAAGCTTGTCAATATGGTTATCCCATTGTAAATTATTATCTATAGACACACCTTCAAGCTTTTCATGTGTGACATTTTCTAAATGATGATTATTTACCGCAAGAGATAGTTCTGGGTTCCCTAATTTGTGTAGCTTTTGTGATGTCCCCAAAATCATACATTTTGTTATACCTTCATTAATTACCATCCTATTTTGTTTTGCCCAGTTTTGAACTCTAATAAGGTCTGAGTTTAATCTATTTTGGATAACTTCAGTATCAGAACTAAATGTATATAAGGTTGCATTATCTCTGCATTTGTGGATTCATTATTTAATGGTAGATCATCGATTTAGATAAAAAAGAGAAGAGGGCCTAAAACAGAGCCTTGAGGGACCCTTAAATGAATAGTGCGAGTTTGAGAGCTAATATTGTCAATGCTTAGATCTTTAACATTGATATTGCCATATGAACTTCTTGGGGTGTGTAAATAATGACCTTCTAAAGGAATATAGATGTATGATGATACAAATAAAGTGAATAATTGCCATTTAAAGGTATGAAGAATCAAATTCTAAAAATTACACCCAGTGCTGAAATAATTGGTGTTGAATGCCTACATGACCTGCATGACTTTTATTATAGGAGAGGGCATATGGCCTATCCCACATTCCCAAGCCAGCAGTGGGTTACTTTTACTGCATGATATTTGAACTAGATGAAGCATCTCTCGTAAACATTAATTGCCAACTTAAAAATTTCATTATTTTAATATACCAGTAAATCATACTTTAAATTCTAATGGGTTAAAATGTATTTTATAAACTTGACCATGAATGGTCCCACTGCAGAAAAAAAAATTATAACAGCAAAAGCTCAAAGATATTGAAAAAATTTCAAATTTCCTGACAAGGTCTGAAAATTGAATCAGATCATTTAAATGTGAATAATTAATGCTTGTCAGATTCATTTGACTGTGAGTGGTTTTTATGCAATCTTGCTCACAAGCTTCTCAGCTTTAGATTGATAAAACAAGATGTCCCCTCGCAATGCACAAAAACCCCACAAAATACCAAACCTTTTGAAAGAAAACAAATTTAGGTGTTCATTTTATTTAATAATCCTTACAAATAATTTTGAAAAAGCATTCATTCTGATAATTATAAAATCTTGCTGACGGAACACAAAAATGACCAAATGAAAAAATAAGTAGAAAGGAAAAGGATGAGAAAAATTTTTCCCAAATATGGTTGTTTGAAGAATTCTCATAGAATTAATGGGTGAGCAGGGTAGGGTGACTGTTAGTGAAAACAATCATTACACACCCAAATAATGTGATGTTTATTACAGATTTTTCTCTGGAGTAGTGTGCATAACTGCACTTAATATCTGCTTTTGCTTTTCTTTAAGACTGACTTTTAACAATTTATCAATAAATGCAAATTTTGTTAAAGATCTATTTACCACAGTGAATTTATTATATTTGGAAGAAGCCATGGTGACTCAGTGGTTAACATGCCTGATTTAAAACCCAAAGGGTACAGGTTTGAATCCAATCAATGGATCAGATTGGTTGGCTACCATGGTGTGTCCTTTGGCAAGGGACATTACTCCAACTGCCTAAGTAGCCTACTTGTTTTGCTGTGCCTTAAACACCAATCAAACCAAACCAAACTCAAGACAAAAAGTGCTTCTGATTCATACAAACTGTTCATCTCATTCCTGCACAAAGCAGATTATGACTGAGTATACAGTAAATTTAGAGAAGTGTTTATTGTTAAAATTTTGAACGAGTAACAGAGCTGATGTCTAATGTAAGGAATATCAAAAGCAATTATACCCATTAACTCCCATCAAATTAGCGAGAGTATTGACTAACTACACATTACTCAAGTTTGAAATTTTCCAATAGTTCAGAAACAGGCTCTGCAACCTGTGGTTAAATTGACATCAATATGTAATTTGCAAAATTCAATCAATCATTTTTAGGATGAAAATACTCCAAAATGTTTGAACTTGTTGTTTGCATGGAAGTATGTTGAGGGACAGAAAAGAAATTAAAAGCAATTTTCCATTTGTATCATTAATTTTAGCTCACATTTAATTATTTTCAAGCATTTGCTTTTCAACTCTTTATCTAAATGTTTTTATTGTTCTGAAATTATATTATTAAGTCCTGGTTCTGGATCAGAATGAATGGACAACTAGACAGAAAGGCAATGAGTATGAAGTTTCTCATATGTGCTTTTTTGAAGTAAATATTATCCTATGTAAACTGAAGTACCACCTTGTGGAAAATTACAGTACAACAAGATAGCAATAACTAATACGAAACCATGTGGGCTTGAGGTTGCTCACCTGCCGACTCTACCAAAAAGCCAAATACAAGGGCATATGGCCATGAAATCTGGGTCTGTATGATGCTTTCTGACAATGATAGGTTTTTCTATTTAAGTAACAGCAGCCATATTTGATGAAAGATTGGCATAATTTATACAAATGTGAAATTCCTTCATGGTAGAAAGCTTTCCATCAAATTAGTTTGGTGTGGATTTGTTATAGGATTTTCTATTTGGTATAATGGTGGCCAAATTTGATGGTGGATCAGCATCATTCAATGTACAAATTTGAAAGGTCTTTAACCTAGCATGCTTCTGGTCAAATTTGGTCTGTTCATCAGTACATGTATTTAAAATGTCATTAATAAATGTTTTTCTTCTGTTTTTTGTAAAAGCAGACAAATTTAATTACAAATTGGCATCATCATTAAAAAAGATCTTCATGTCAGAATGCTTTCTGCCAAACATAATATATACACATTAGATGATGGCAGATTGGCATAACATGTAAAATTTGAATGACCTTCATACCAGAATGCTTTTCTGATAAATACGGTAAAATTCTTTCCAGTGATTTTTGAGAAGAGAAAAGATTTTTCCACTTTTTTAGTACCAGTATTTGATAACAAATTAATATCATCTGTTTACACATTTCCAAGACCTTCATGCCAGGATGCTCTCTCTGAAACTTAAAGTCTGTTCAGAAGTGTTTGAGATGAAGTCATTAAAGGGTTTTGTAAGGGTGCAAATTTCTGTCGATCTATGAAGAGCACATTAATTTGGGCAGGTGAATGATTAATTAGATTTATGGGAGCAGGCGCATGTTTAAATCACCATAATGCACGGATTTGTAATTGTTGTGTCAGGAGAGAAATGATTCTTAATTAAACATTTGTTTATTTAACTGTCAGACAGACTGATCTTGTATCGGAATTGTCAGATTTTGAGATTTTCCAGAATTAGTTATTTGGGAATTTAGAGGTCATGCAGACTACAAATTTTGCGCCGAGTTATTAAAGGCGGGAAAGATATTTAATCCGGATTGGTTATGCTAGATAAGGGGCGTGATTACCACATGAAATCTTTGGTTTTAATATGTCCCATCACAAAAGTTTAGTCAGTCTACATTTATCTGCAAGAGAAAACAAAGGTAGGAGACTCCGAGGTCGAATTTAGAAGAAATTCACTCGTAAAATAATTATCCAAGGGATCGGATGTCTGGAAAGTCAACGGACAAGATTTTGGCGGTAGAAGCGAGCGAAGCTTGAAAACACAAGGTATTTTGCGCCAGTCTCACGTAATTCATTGATATCAATATAATGATTTGTTTGATTTATTTGCTTATATTTGCATGAATGTATTTGTTTAATTCGTAGATCAATTTTTCTTGATATGAATAAAACTGTGTGAGTTCATCTATATGAATCCGTACAATGATATTCTTTATATAAGTTTGACAAACTGTTTGATTGTGTCATCTTGATTGTTATAGGAAAATATGTTCTAAGAATTTCATGCCTTACTTTAGTTGATATGAGTTAAGAGAATCCATGTGAATTCACCGACCTTAGATGATTTCATGTATGATAAAGTCTTGAGTGCATATTGATTGAAATTAACATTTTAAACCATGAAGTGAGATTTCATATATGCTAGAGACTTGAATGTGTGTATTCGCTAGAAATAACGTAGTTAAGCCATGTAATGAATTTCATTCATTCATTTGTGTAATCGAGACGAGACCAGAACTGATGTCTCAGGGGATGTTAATGCGAGTCAGGATGAAATAGCCATTAGGAAGTACATTAATCTTATGAAACTAGGTTTGTTTATGGTCTGCCATGTTTAGCTTGACCAGATAGCCTTTGGTATCTGTTTGAATTCCGATAGAACTATATCTGACATAACGAGAGGGGGGAGTAATGATCTATTCCCAGTAGGATATCTGACAGAAGATTTAGGTTGCTTCTTTGTTTATTTTTGGAAGGTGAAATATCTCTACAGAACGTACACACGTACCAACCTATCGAAGTATCTACGTATCACGTACTTACATATCCACCTACCCACACAAAGTTCGAGGGCCGAAAGAGGCGAGACAATAGTGAGTTTGGAGAAGGAAAAAGTGGAAAGGACCAAGATGAACAGTCCCAAAAAAGTTGGAGAACAGTCACAGTGAATCTGGAATGAACCGGAAATAATCAGGTTATGAAGTTGTACCAGGGCAATGACTTCGATTGTTCACTCGATTCTATGATGAACTAATTCTATCTTTTAAAACAGATCAGCTATTTATATAATTATATTTGTGTTCTGAAATTTGGTGAATGATTTGTTTCAAAAAGAAGTGTATCTTCCTAATGTAATGCATTATCACAGTTGTTTCTGTAATTGATTAAATTTTTATTTTTTCCATGTACGAGGGTTCGTGTTATTCTGTTTTATATATCTGCTCAGATCTCTATCTATTCCACCTATAAGTTCACACTTTATATTAATATTTATTCAATCTGGGCAATAACACAGAAGGCGATCACCCTCTAGATAATGATAACCAAAATTCTACTACACCCACCCCCAACAAAGTGGGGGCAATACGTAGCAGGTTTTCTTTATTTTATTAATGGTGAATTATACAATAATAATAATAATAATAATAATGATAATAATTACTTTTTTTAAAGAAACTTATTTGGTGACGTGACCAACCTTCCATGAGGCCTTATATATATATATATATATAGTAGTTTTTTTACAAGATGAGATGTTTCAGACAACTGATCTACTGCTACAATAAAATATGCACAAGGCTTGAAGGATGAGTACAAAGAACATGTGTCAGTCAATTATAGGTAAGTACATCATATACCAAAATCATACAACTGATTGTTTCTTTAGATGTTGACTAAGAAGCTTTTTGAAAGCTGGGCATGAATCAGCTGACTTTATATGAGGTGGTATGGAATTCCATAGTTTGGCTCCAGAAAAAACAAAACTCTTCTTAAAAAGCCCTTGAATTTGGTTTAGGTAAATATAACTTGTTGTTCTGATGATAAGAGCTGAGGTGGCTCAGTGGTTAGCATACCAGACTCATCACCAGAAGGGTATGGGTAAAATTCTACCATCTGCCCAGCCTGGGTCAGCTACCATGTTGTGTGTCCTTGGACAAAGAACTTTACTCAAATTGCATCAGGCACTAAATAACCTATTTCTGTTGCTGTGCCATAAAACACCAAACAAAACTAAACATCTGTGATGGATTGGCATCATTTGTATCAAATTTAAAGACCTTAATGTTGAGATGTTCTCTGGCAAATATATGGATGATACACAATGGACAATTGGCCATACCATAAACTCACATAACCTCATAACTTGGTCAGCCAAACAATTCTTCAAATAAAGCTTCCTATTATCACATATATGCAAATATTTGTGCTTTTAAAATACATGTCCCAAAAATGATATATTTAGTCAGAAAACAGTAACCATCTATCTCAGGCAGTGGTCTCAAACTCAAACCACTCTGAGGGCTTGCATGAGGGCATTTTCGGTGGCCCAAGGGTTGTACCACTTTTGTTATCTCTCATGACACCTATCATTTTGCAGGCCACAGGATACATCTTGGCAGGCCACATGCGGCCTGTGGGCTTTGCATTTGAGACCCCTGCTCTAGGGTATCAATTAAGTTAATTGGGAATTCAAACTAAGAAAAGCTTGATACTTCTGCATGAAATACATAGAGATGAATAAAAAATCAAATAAAATGTTTCATCACAAATGACCATATTAACACCTTTAGTGACAAGTTTTTTTCCCCAGATGCCCTCATCTATTTAATTTCATACGGTACAAAATACTACCATATGTACTCACTTATAAGAAGAGTGCAACTGCAAACTGCACAGACCCAGATCTACCACTGCAAATAGCACAGGCAGATCTGGCTCTGTGCAGGTTGTTAGGAGTAATGAATGGAACAAGCAACATAGACCCTAATCTGCAAGTGCATTATGTGACAGTAGATCAGGATCTTTGTTGTTTGCAGTTTGACTTGACTTATGCAAGTACATACAATATTTTAGCACTCTGCAACTTAGCACATGTTCAGTTCAAGAAAATGACAATATTATATCCCTAGTCACTTCTATCATAGGCATTTCTTAGAAAATCTTTCTGAGAAGTACCCACATTTCCTCATTTAAATGTGCAAGTAATCAGAATTACTGTTCTTCTTTACCTACAGTCCATCTTCATCAATAAAGTAACATTTTCTAGTCAGAATGAGTCCGAAGATGAACAGAGAACATAACACCAACATGAATTTGATTATTAGTCTGCATCCCACCCCACTCCACCCCACCCCTAAAAATGTACTCATCATTATGCCTAAAATGTTTATTTATTAGATTTAGCTGACTTGGTACTGCAGGAAATGGGAGGGACATCAATAAATACCAAAGTGACAACAACAAAAAAAAATGGATGGATTTGATAACTTTATTAACATCAATGAATATTCAAATTTTATCTGAATGCATTCTGATGCATTCAATGAAGATCTGAATAGGAAATGTTGGCATTTGTTTCAGCTCTATGTATACTGCATATCAATCAATGTGTATCATATTCCATCTTTCTCTTCCTCTCCCTCTCTCTCTCTAACACAAAATGTTGATTCTTGCACCTCAGAATTTCACTCATGTCTTTCCTCCTGCTAACTGTATCAGCAGCTAGCAACAGTTAAATATGAAATATCTGTTTTGCTTAACAAAAAGTTACATTGATAAACTTCTTCACAAAATGTTTAGCAAAAAGAAATGATATCCTTTAAACTGCATTTTAATGACAGTTGCCCTTATAATTAGTAATTATATTCTGATTATCAAAAGGTCATATTTCTATCTCCAATACACCTTTTATAACGTGCATATTAACACATACCTGAACATGATTATCCTCTCTGAAGTCCTTCATCTAATTGCTCCAGGTAAATGAGAAATCCTTGTCATTTTTGAAGAACAAACATTGACTCCCATTACTGATCAAGTGTGCAAAATACAAAATAATGTACCCGTGTAAACACAAGCAGGTATGAAGCATATACCAAACTAACACTGGCATGGCCTCTTAATCAATTCACATCCATTGTACCAAGACATTTGTCATACAAAGTATTTCCAAACATACATACAGTCCACTTAAAGAGTCCAACAAAGGGACAATTTTACAATAAGATTTGGTATCTAATTCCGTTCATCGACCTATTCCCATGGTACAATATGAAATTATTCAATCAACAGTAATCTAGTTCCATTACTAATCCACTAATCTAAAGGCAGTGCTAAACATGCATGTATATGGCGGATATACAGGTATAGTATATTTCACTACTCACTACACTACTCAATCAAAACAAAACAATTAAATCATGCTGCCATATCACCCCAGGTTTAAAGGTTATCTTTGAAATTTATAATAAAATCCCTGGTTAGAGGGCGTTTAGCTTGTTCAACCAGAAAGACCTTGTAACTGAATATTTGGCATATCTGTCAATCTTCTCAGATCAAATGTATCAGCTGTCACTCATTACAGACTCTTTCCCTTTTATAACATGAAGTGCCATACATTAATGTAACTGACTTCACTGCTTTTAGGATAGATCCTCTTCAGATTTCATGCACCATCTGTACTTGCTTATAAGAGAAGCCCAACTGCAAACTGCACAAACCCAGATCTGCAGCGCATAATGCGCTGGCAGATCTGGGTCTGAGCAGTTTGCTAGGAGTAATCAGTAGAACAAATAGAATAGACCTTGATCTGCAGTTGCATTATGCTTCAACAGATCAGGATTTTATTTGTTTTGCAGTTCAACTCGACTTATAAGTGAGTATATAAGGTACAAGAGTCTAAATAAACATAATGAAGAGTTTCATTAATAATCTCTTCAATGAAACATGAGCTTGCATCGGAGCTATCATGTAAACATGCAAATAAAATTACCATTAAGGACTTGCACTAACGTCACTGGATCAAAAAAATACACAAAAATAAATTCACATCAAAATTTTATTGTAATATTTTAAAGACAATCCCGTAATTCTGATCAACTGGGAGCCATCTTAAAACGACATTGTGGGGGGAAAATTGATAACCTGGACTGAAAATGTGGCACAAGCTGAAGCATGAAAAACCTTCCATTAGAAAGGGATAGATCTGAAATCTCCCATGTATGTTTACATAGGATTCCTTTGTCTGCTGTGTCTGGGCATAGGAATGATCAAATATATACATGTATTTATATATCATACACAACTACTGATTAGTAACCTGAATCTATTTAAAATACTGAAATAGCTGGTACCAGCAAATATAGCTATTGAAAGACTGGTTGATTTTCTTATGAGACTTATACTATAACACAGATCCTGATCTACCATAACATAATGCACATAAAGATCAGGGTCTATATTGTTTGTTCTACTGATTAGTCCTAACAAAATGAATAGGCCCATATCTGCTGGCAGACTGTGATGGCACATCTGGATCTATGTAGTTTTGCGGTTGGATCCAATTTATAAGCAGGTATGTATGCATGTATCAGGGTAAAAATATTTTCAAAATCAATTGTTTACAATCCAGTTACCCAGCATATTTCTCTGGTTGCCCAGTAAATTACTTTGTGCTTCCAAGATTGCCAAAATCAAAATTATTTATTAACCTAATAAATAATCAAACAATTTTCTTGTGTCTGTCTTGTCTGTCTTGTTGTCCATCAGCTTTCTACAAGTTGGCCACCCCTGAGCACAAACCTAACCATGCTTTATGTTTTTCTGAGTTTACATCATTACTGTTCAGGTTATCATTAATTCAGTACTGTACTATTATTAATCATGTGTCTAAACTGCCAGGAATTGTAACAATCCTTGTGGGACTTTTTATTTAGTCATGACACAAAAAGTCAATATACAGGTGTAATAAGTAGCAACAATTGTGACTGGGTAGATTGTGAAAATTTACCATATTCCTGTAGCTAAAGTTAGCCAACTGGAGCAACTGTCACATGCTCTACTGTGAATGCCCATTTCTTCAACTGACCAGTTGGGGAGAGTAGTACTAGGTCAGAGGAATTATATGTGTCAAGCCAAAGAAGAAAGAGACACCACCAAATGGTGTGTTGACAAAAGATGAAAATTCAAGAGTTTAATTACTTTAAATGTTCACCCTGATGGGCTGGTGGTATAGATTGTGATTAATTAATCAGATAGTGAGTAGCTGACACATGAGGGTTAAAATTTGCATTTTTCACATTCAACAGAGAGAATGACACTGACAAAGTACAGTATTTACTATTACACCATCAGACGAACTGTATTGTATTGAACTGAGTGCTGCATGCTGCTGGGTCTAACTGGGCATTTTAAATGCAAAAAGTGGAACAGTCCAATGGAATAAAGAATGTACTATCTAAGTTCAATTGAATATATCTTTTACCACCTTGGTTGATGCAAAAATTACAAATTGCTATTTACTCAATGTTATGCAAAAATCTTTGTATCATAAACTGGAACTCACCTCCTTTCATCTTGATTGCGTACCATATTCTGAAGAAAAAAAGAAATAAAGCAATTCAAATTTTCTTTAAATAAATGTTCCATTGAAAGAAAAAAATTCTACTTAATTATATGTCTCACTTTCTCCATTGTATGAAAGAGATACATGTATGTTTTCAGTTTCAAATAACCTTGGTCATAAACTTGCCCAAAGGTCAAAGGGTGAGTAGGACTGCATGTATATAAAATGGCATGTATATAAAATGAGGACCAACATTCCCTGGCTTTAGGACTTATGATCATACACTGAACTTGACTAAAGTTTTCAAATGACCTTGTCCTTGTCTTAGGGTTACAGGGAGGGCAGGGGTGAATATATATAAAATGACCAAGCTTCCTCATTCTAAAGTCCAAGTGTTATCAATCCCATAGTCTGAGACTTGTGAGCATATTAAAAAGAAAACCTTCAGCTAAAAACATAACCAAGATTTTCAAATGACCTTGTCTTTGCTAGCGGATCACAGGATGGTAGGAGTACACTGATATGAACAGTTGTTTTTCTTAAATCCGAATTCGCAGAGTTCTCTGATTCAACAGCACACATGTGACAGCTATTCCTCTCTGAGCCTTAGAATCAGGATGTAAAAAAAATAATAATTGAAAAGTTTACTAATATTTTCAAATGACCTTAATTTTGGTTATGGGAGGGTATGGTTGAATGTAGATGGAACCCCATACTTACTGATTATATAGTGCAAATATGAAAACAGCCTTTCAGAAGTTTGGGACTTATGACCATAACAAGAAAGCCAGAGTCTGCATGTCTAGTCCATAATCAAAGCTTTGCTGGAAAACATGAGCTTGACCGTGCGTAATGTGGTGAATTTTGAAGACTTATTGAAACTTAATGTTGAATAAATTGTGCATTGAAGTTATCATAGTCAAGCCGGAAAGGTCTTGAGAAAGTTCACTGATATTTCTCTTATTTCATCTCTGAAACATAAAAGGGTCTACGTTTAAGCTTCAGTGGAATTGACGGAGTCATTGTAATGGTATAGTGACAGAGAGTACATTAGAATTATTGACCATATTGGTTGGAGGAGACTTTATGTCAAATAATTGATCATCAAAGGAAAGCTAATTGCAGCATATTTTAGGCTGTTAAAATCTGATGAAAGACATGATTATTTTGGGGGAAGGTTTAGGAACAGTTGTTTCCGATTGGTCAGGAAACCTTAAGGCATACACTTTGGGAGACTGAGAATTTATAGGAGCAACTTTAGACAAATTTCTTTAGTCAAGAATCTTGCTTGGGAGAAGTCAGATTGACTCCGTGGGAACAACAGAATTGTTTCCCTCATTAACGAATAGGGGCCAGATAGCTGTCTTGAAAAGGGAAGGACAGGCTATAGTGCTAGGACGCACGGTTTGTGTGGAAAGAAACAGCATTAAGGTACGCAGTTTTAGTTTCCATATAATATTTCATTTCATTTGTTTGGTTTTATGCAAATGTGTTGATATGCTTATGATTCATGCATGTATTGTGTATTCATTTCGTAGGACTCTGTTGATTTGTTAGAGTGTTATGCAATTTAATTTCTTAATTTAACAGTTATTAGTTCATTGATAGAATTGATGGATTGCATGTAATCAAATATTCAATGTGTAGTATTTCATAGGGATTTATGATGTAATCCAAAAGAATGTTCAAATATGCAGTATTTCATAGGGATTTATGAATTAACCCTAATATGCAGATGTGTCATATTTCTTATGATTACATTAATGAATTGATTCCTGTGTAGGATAATACTGTTATCGTGAGTTAATGACAATTGTATATTTATATACGATTTTTTAATGCTTAAATGATCTTGCAGGTTATTGGTTACTGTAGCTAGATTTAGTGAATATTATGCCATAAGTAATTGAGCATTCATCTTATTGAACAGAATTGACTAGTCATATGAAAATAAGACATATAGTAATGTATGCTGGTATATACAGCAGCATTTGTCTGTATAGAGCACATGGTAATTTCTAATAAATTGCCGTGAAGCAAGGGCAATGAACTGCCGAGCTAAGGTCATTTGTGCTAAATATAACGGTTGTACTTTACCACGAATACATAAGTCTGTATGGACAGTTATTCGTTAATATCACATTATGTCAGAATTTATGCAGTGTGAATTGCTAATCTGAATACGAACAAAGAGAGTTTATATATATATACAGATAAGTGGTGAAACATATCTAGCTTGAGCCATACTCTTGTATTTAAGGGAACAGTTTATACCCTCCCAAGAGAAAAAGGAAACCCGATGGGTCAGTCAAAGGGGGAAGTCCACATCTAAGAGAGGTCGGAATAATCAGGGTCAGAAAGGGGACCAAAGCGTACACATTAGACATGGAAAAACAAGACAAGAGGAGACAGATGCTAGGTGATGCTGTCTAGCATGGAAATTGTACTCTCTAATTCACTACTTGTAATATGATGTAAATTGAACACTGCAACTAAATTCCATCAATGTAAATCTGATGGACTGAAAAGAGAAATTTTGGTTATGTATTAATAAATTAAATTTATTTTTATTTATTGGTAAAGGGGGCTCATAGTTGTTTATTTCTTTCAATAGCCTTGCTCAGTTATCTGTTAAAATTCCATCTATCCATCCACACTGGGCAATAACACCGTGGGAGGTCATCCCCTAGTTAACGATTGCCAAATCAATAAAAGGGGCTTTATTGTTTAAAACCCCTGTTACACCGTGTGTCAAAAGGTTGAGTGAGCACATCATGGAATGAATTGTCTCAGCTTTATAATGATTCATCTAAACTATGAACTAAATCCATCAAGGGTTTAGTAAATATAAGCAAACAAAACACAAATTTTCTATGGCTCAGATCTTGAGCCCAAGGTCAATGGGACTAAGATGTGTATCACAAAATGGGGCTAAGTGTGTGTGTGTGTGTGTGCGTGATTTAGATTTTTAACATAGCTTTAACAATTTTCAGTCAAATCGCTACAATGTCTACAGTGTGACAGTTTATAGTGATGTTTAGCACTGAGGCATCATGCCACAGACATGTTGCATGATGTCCCACCCAGTCCCATTATCCTGACACCAGGCCCACCAGTCCTAACACAAACCTCTTAAAGCTGAGCCCCCATATCATGCCCTTGTTACTGCTGATGTAATGGTAACCATATCATACCCTTGTTATTGCTGATGTAATGGTAACCATATCATGCCCTTGTTATTGCTGATGTAATGGTAACCATATCATGCCCTTGTTATTGCTGTTGTCATGGAATGAGCATGGTCTTTTTAACAAATTTTTATTAAGCTGTGTCAAGAAATATGTTATTTAGTAAATATGCCGTTGTTAGGAGATCTGGATAAATTTTACAAACTTGTATGTAAAAGGGAATTAGCAAAAACATTCAAAATATTCTATAATTATTCTCTGACACTTGCATTGTTATATATTTTTGTGCATTTGTTGTACTCAGTTGTCAACAGAACACAATAAATCCATTTCAAAATGCCAGTTTTTTCTGTTCCTTCTCATCTGATTAGCTTTCTCCCAGCACAAGTCACAGCAACCCATCTGATGCAAAACCTTGTCCCAAACTTAAATTTCAAATAAACTTCCAAATGTAAATAACTATCAGATTCAAACACCAACATTTACAAAGGCACACAGCTTTCATAATACAGCTAATACTTTTTTAAACATGCTTTCAAAACCAACAAAGAAAATCAAAAGAACAAGAATTAATCTCTAATATTCCAATGGTTTTCTCATTTAACACCACCAATCCCTCTACTTTTTTACACATATATGTATGACTATCACCATGCCCTTGAGTTCAGTTGTATTTGATTACACACTGGCAGCATCATTTGAACACACCTGAAAGGCTTCATGTCAGAAATCTCTCTGCCAAGTTTGGTTAAAGAGGGTCACATGGTTTTTGAAAGAAATCTGAAAATAGCAAATGTTGATGGGTACACAATGAACGAAACATTACAGGGCCACATCATATGTTCATAACTGTGCTCTCCATGAAGTTTGATTGAAATTGGTTCAGTGGTTTTAAGAAGTTGAAAATAGAACATGATAACTGATGACACACACCATACCATATTATAAGCTCACACGGCACAATGGCTAGGTGGGCTCAATACTAATAATATCAGTATTATTTCTGGTCCCTATAATGCTGCACAAAAGATATAAAGATTCTATAACAAAAATGTCAACTGTTTGAATATTCAGCATCAATTGTTCAGTCCCAGTGTACTGTGCATCCTTTTAATTGAAACCCCAAAACAGTTTCAAAATGAAACATTGGGCATATGGTACATATGACAAGTTGTCTTCACAATAGGTAATAAGTTTTATACCTTCTAATTTTTCATGTAATTTCATAGAATTCATACTATTTCTTTAGTCCTTTAGTTTTTCATCTAAAGAACTTCTGCATTTAAATTCCATAGTTTTCAATTTAGCAAAGAATTGGATAAAAATGATAATCTTCCAATGAATACTTTACCTGTAGCTATCTGTACACCTGAGGACTTAATTAAAAGCTTATTTAAAATTACATACTTTACAGTACACTGCAAATGCATCATGTCCTTAGATATATCACACTGGATAAAAAGTGAATTTCACTTATCCCTTTGAATTCACAGCCACGTTCAGATTCAACTGTTCTCATCCCGAGTTACTCATAATGTATAGAACATTTCCCTGAATAGTATTTCATTGACGTTTTTTCTCAAAATGTATGAACCACACCAAGTGGAATAAATTCCAAGCTGAAATGCATCATCCTGTGATAGGAGTGGATCTCAATCTAAAAACCTCCCACATTCAAACATTCATGAGGCCATTGATTTATGATACCATGTTGGAAATGTCTTTGAAAGTAAGAGGTAATAGAAAAAAATCATAAGTAGTATATTTGTTTGTTTGTTCGAGACCCCCCTGGTTCTTAACTGCTGTAAATTTCATGAATAACACACCCTGTATACTCTTTATGAAAATGTAACTCAAGTTCAAAACTTTTGAGATTAAATTTAATACAAAGCTTAAAGTTAAAATGTTATGGCCAAGTGAACCAAACAATACAAACTGTTTCCTATAACCTAATCAACCCTTTAAACATCATACTGACTTCAGTTATTTTGACATAATATTTTTGAGTCTGTGTTTTTTGTTGACATTTGGGTAATCAGTATTGATTGCTCAGAATACTGTATATACTTGTTTAAAAATTTAGTCCGATTGCAAAGCACACAGACCCAGATCTGCCCATGCATAATGTGCCAGCAGATCTGGTCTTTGCAGTTTGTAAGGATTAATCAACTAAAACAAATACAACAGTATGCAATAGCAGGGTCTATGCTGTTTGCATTTGGAGTTGACTTATAAGTGAGTATATACTATAGTTCGTATTTCTTCAGTTTTGACATCTGGAACTAATTGAGACTGTACAAAATTTTTTTAAAAGCCTACCTATAGACCTGACATTTTTAAAGCATGTTGCAGGAAACAGGGACTTTGTTGTTTTACTTGGCTATAATAGATGAAACAAGCAAAGAAAATCCTCAATTCTAACTTTAGTGTAATCAGATATGTAAAGTAACAGTTTTGGGATGTTGAGCTGAGTTTCATGGTAAAAAAATGTAAAGAATGCCAGGCCAAGACTATGACAGTGATACCATGTTACCTAAAAAAATATGATATTTAATATTTATATTGTACTATCATCTATAAAAT
Organism: Megalonaias nervosa; assembly: GCA_016617855.1. Taxonomy (NCBI): domain Eukaryota; kingdom Metazoa; phylum Mollusca; class Bivalvia; order Unionida; family Unionidae; genus Megalonaias; species Megalonaias nervosa. The sequence continues at coordinate 126,455 of JAECUM010001075.1, forward strand.
TTATTAGGTCATCAGAATTTAATTGAAATACTCAGATAATAAACTTTTTTATTTAAAATTCTCAATTTCACAGGCTAAGACACAAACAAATCCAAATCATTTTGAAATTGTGTGAAAATTCTTTTAAATTAAGGCTGTTTTTAGCAAATGCATGTTTCACATCAGCAGTACACTTTATCCAACTTATTTTCAATATAATACTGTCCAAAGAATGAGTCAGCATGAGTAGTGTGAACAGCACATTACATGCCCATTTCTCAGTAAATATAATGACATTTGTATACAGAAACTTTTCTCTTCTTTCCATCACAGTTAACATGACCTTTGATCTTTTGATTCCAAAACTAACAGACCTCTTCCTTACCCCAACAGTTGCAGTCATCCAGATGTGCTCAACTAGAGTTATTGTGCATGAACTATTTTTCTTTCTAAATCAAGTGACCTTGGTCTTTGACCTTTTTGCCTCAAATTCAAAAGGATTCTTCCTTATCCCAAGTACAAGATATCCACAAAGTTCAGTAAAATAATGACTCATAATGGGAAACTAAGTTACTGTGCTCAACACATGTTTATTTTTCAGTCAAAGTGACCTTGAACTGTAAGCTTTTAACCCCCCAAATTATTAGTGTTCCAGCTGTGTGGGAATGAAACTCATGGATGTGACTCAGATGTAAAGAAAACCTTATAAAATTATATACTATACCTTATGGCACGTGTATACAAATATAATCCATATTTTATACCTAATATAATCATAATTATTGCTTAAACCTTGTACACGTTTCCAACATTTAAAACTCATTTTTCTATAAACAAAATATTTCTGTTCTATTTTGTGGGATACATTCATTGATGCATAACATTTAAATATTTATGTAAAATTTTGATTTGAGAGTTCAAAATATTGACTTCCATGTAAGTAAGTAAATTTTAATGTGAAAAAATTGATTTAAAATAAGTAAAATGTCATTTCAGCAGAAGTTACACCAATAACATGCAGTACTGTGTGATAAACCATATACAGAGAGAATCAAAATGTTGTGACAGAAAGAAGTAACATACCTGTAAAATGAGGACCTAAAAGTGAATAAATCCAATGAGGACCATTCAATTTTATTTGACTTGGCCAGGTATACAGTCTACACTGTTTTGGATTATCAAGTTTACTCTCACAAACATTGGGGAACAAACGTCTGTGAATTATTGATTGTTTCTGATAATGAAAGTGGCAGGGCAAACAACTTGTACTTTTCATCACCCAACTGACCACACAGACAGCAGGATACTATACCAGCCTATAAATAAACTCATCAGAAAAAGTGCTGCAGTCTGGCATGAGGTTATGGGGTTTGCTTTAATGTGGATGCTAGAGAAATTTATTGGGCTTACCTAGTCCCTGCTGTATGCTATACTTGCACTGTTGTAGGGTGGCTGGTTGCAGTTCAGTGATTCACTGTCTGTAATAGTCCAATATCTATGCTCTGGCAATAAATGTACCAGTAAGCTTGTCCATTGTCTGACCAAGGGGTGAAGAAGTAAAGCATACTTTAAATTGTTTCATCCAAAACATCTCACTGTCAGAAGATATACATGGTTTTTGAGCTGAGCCATTTATCTGCACAACCTGTAGTCTGTACAATAAACCTAACCAAAATGCCAACAAATCAAAATTTCATGTGCATGAATACAATATAGTTGTATGCTTCAAGATTCATCCGAAATGAAGGCACATGGGAACATTTTATTTAACAACACTGAACCTACTGGACTAATTTTGTTCTCGCCTGTCATTTAGCAAAGTGTTGTACTCTGAGGCATATCCATCCACAAGAATGCAGGCTTCAATACAAACTTTAAGCCAAGTCACTGAAGCACAAAATATAGGTCATACTGACCAACTTTGGTGGGAATTATTACGATCACCTGGAGGCATCAAGACAATATTTGTAATCCTACAGGAAAGCAGTACATGGGGATTCAACTTTACCATACAAAATTTAAGCAAAGGTAAGAAAGATAAATGGATAGAATGATTCAGTATGAGTTGTCAACATGTCAATAAGATCATTTGTACACTGGATTAAAAAGATGCAGCAACTTTTCTATCCTATCACACTATCTACTTCTTACTTTGGCAGGTAAAGTAAATTTACAGACCTAAATGAAACAGACACAATAACAAGCACGATAGATTAAATTTTTAACAACTCTATTAGAAATAACTACTGAACATAATCCAATACTTCATACAAGATCACATCATTTAAAAACTGCAGGTATGCCACATGAAGCATATGGAGATGTATATTCCAAAATAGGCTGTAAAATAATGGAAAAAAATCTCCAGGTAACCCATCCTGATCAAGATTTCCCTAAACAGCCAAATGCAAGAGCAGGTGGCCCAGAAACCTGGGTCAGCAGAATGTTCTCAACAAAAATGTCTTTCAGTGCATTTGACTTCATCTGTTATGAAAACAACTGTTTCAATGTTTCTTTTTTTGTATCTTCATCCATATTTGAAACATTTCGTTTGTTCAATATTTTAAAAGACTTTAACATATCAGGATGCTTTTTTGTCAGAGCTGGTCAAATTTTATTAAGGGTTTTGACATAAAGTTGTTTAAATGTGTTTTCTTCTCTTATTTTTAGTAATGTGACTACATTTGATTGTGCATTGGCATCATTTACACAAAGCTTGAAAGCCCTTCAGTTAAGTTCTTTTAGAGAAGCCATTTAAATATTCTTATATTTTTAGTAATTATAGCCATATTTGATAGCAGACTGGGCATCATTTGTACAAATCTGAAAACTCTTTATGCCAGAATAATTTGTCACATTGTGGTCAGATTCCTCTCGATTGGTATTCAAGAAAAAGTCATTTAAATGTTTTCTATTCATTGTAACAGTGGCTACAATTGATGGTTGATCAGCACAATTTTTAACAGTCTGGAAGCCTGCATGTAAAAATGCTTTCTGTCAAAATTGGTTGAATTCTGCTATGTAGATTTTGTGAAGTTCTTTAAAAGTTACATATTTTTAGTAATGGCCACATTTGATGGTAGAACAGCACAATTTCTACAAACTTATTGGTTTCAGGCCAGAATACTGTTGAAATTTGTCAAAATTCATGAATAAATTATTGAGTTTAGCAATGGCAAGCATATCTGGTGGGCAGATTGGCATCATTTGTAAAAATTTAAAAGCCCTTAATGCAATGATGCTTTCTGTCAAATTTGGTCAACTTCTGTTGAGCAGTTTTTAATATAAGTGTAATGGTGCAAAATTTTGTGAACATAATTTCACAGTACATTCTGTCACGGTCAGCATGACACGTAACCATTAAGACTGACATATAGGCTAGGCTTGTAATAAATCTTTACCTGCGAAGAATGGGATATATTTTTTGGAGGCATAAGTGAATTTTAATTAGAATCCATTTGATAAAGGTCAGGCAGATGGAATAGAGGCCAATGTTAATGTAAGGTCAAATAGTAGAAAATGACAGAGTTGAGACAAGCCAGAGAAAATTTGGGGAAATCTTGGGCCATTTGAAACAGATGTCATAAAATGATCATTTCCAGAATAGGTATTAATAAGGGCGAACTAAAGAGGTTTATTCTGAATTTGATTGGAGTGTTAACATTTTTTGGCAGTTAGAGAAAGTAATCCTGATTGGCTAAGCTAAACTAGGGTGTGTGTGTGTTCCTAGACAGAATTCAAGGTTGTAAGAAATTCCCCTCATAAAATCTGTCAGTCTAAGTTCAGATGGAAGCCAGAAATTAACTCTGAGGAAAATTAATGAGTAATTTCTCTCATTAAATAAAATGTCCAAGGGACGGGGGGGGGGGTCTGGAAATTTGAGAGACCCAGAGTCAGGCAAGAGACATAGGGAATTCTCTGATAATAAGTGAGCAAGGGCTCAGGAAGGTACAAAGGTATTGTCTCAATTGCGTACAGTATGTTCATTGGTGTTAAGTTTGCAATTATCTGTTGAATTTATTTGTTTTAAATTCATGCTACAATTTTCATTGAGTTCAGAAGTTAATTGTTTGCCTTCATTTGCCTTTAGTGTTAGATGACTCATACATTCTAGGATGTCATACAATATTTCATTGACATGAATGTACTTGGATTACCTGGATTTAGGGATTTGTATGTAATAGAAATGATGTATTGAAGGAATTTCATGCATTACCATGATACAAATTGTGAGAATTTATTTACGTCTTAAATGAAGTGTAGCACGTATGCTAAGAATTGATTTTTCTATGTCTATGTCCATGAATCGCTAACTAGCAAAGTAATTTAGCTGAGTCAAGGATGAAGTCCATTAATTCATTAATGTAATTAAGTTGTGAATTCTTTTCAACCATGAATCGATGGTGTTAGCATTAAGGATGCATGTTGACCAATATCATCAGCTAGTGATTTACAGCCCACAGGGATGCAGTAATAGTTATCAAAGAGGTTTGATTATGTCATGGTTCCAGCATGAATGCATGGAGCAGCTAGAAAAGACGTTAATTTATAGTAATAAGTTTGTGAATGTGTATTAGGTTGTGAACTGACCATACATTAGTTATGCTGAATTATAATTTACTACAGTGGTCCCCCTCTTATATGGCCACCCCTTCTGCACAGGGAATTTGATTTGATTTAATTGGTACATACATAATTCTCTTTCCATTTGCTCTATTTTCCCACTGCTGCTGAATAACCTCCTTATCTGTTACGACAGTGTTTATTTGAGTCTTTTCAACATAAAATTGTTTTTTTCGAGTCTTTTCTACATAAAATTGTTCGGCAAGTCCCCCCTCCCCACCTCACCCGATGTCGGTGAGTAGAAGAACCGACTTTCTTCTAAAATAATACATCTCCGTTTACATGATGACATGTTAATGTTTGGTAATGATTTATTTGGATGTTGCTAACTTATGCGATTTAATTATGCAGACGAAACTTTTGTTGAGTGGACGAAATGCCTTTTTCATAAAGCAATAAATGTGTTGTCACATGATTTTTTGATCTTTGTCTGGCACCCTGTTTTGTTCAAGGTTAATTTCTCTGTGTGTATGCTAATGCACAAAATCTATTTTCAGCCTATGCTGACCTCGTTATGATCTTGACAATTACGTCCAGTTGTAATCATCAAAGAGAAGAACTCGACAGATGTGTTAAGCCCAAAACTCTATCATAACATTGTTGAGCCCATTTCCTTTAAACATCGGCTTTTATAGACAATGATATAATATTAATCTTAGTGTTACATGTACTTTAGTCAATACTTCTATCAGTAATGGAAACTTGACACTGGGAGATATGTATTGACGACAGAGATAATCTGATTACTTACCTTACGTCACGATATGAATTATAATTATTAGTTCTGGATACATTTGAAATAAAAAGTGGCCACTTGTGAGGGGAACATCTTACATTTTTTTACTAATATGCTGGCTGCTGGTTGCGTTAGAGGGTGGCCATTCTTAAGGGGTACTTTTGAATACAAACTTGTCAGTGCCAAGGGATTCTGGCCATAAGAAGCTGGTGGCCGCTGGTCGGGGGGGCCGTTCAAGAGGGGGACTACTGTACATCTGATTTGAAAAGAGTGGAAATACTGTTTATTTAGGTTGAGTATTATATTTATTTGAAAGAAAAATAGCTCCATACTCATATTGCACAGTGGAAAAGAGTACAGTCTACAACCAAGATGGTTGGTGACCCAAAGAGGTTAAAGGAAGAGAGAGAGAAGGAAAAGAAATATGGCAATGCCCACCTATCACCAACAGTGACTTGGAATAGACCAGAAGCAACCAAGTGATGCTGACATGCTGGCAATTTGAGTTGAGTCAGTAACTCAATTTTATAATGAAATCTGTTTTATTGGTGTAACAGAATGGCTAAATGAATTTCGCATAAATTTTATAACTATCAATCAAATGCCATGCTCAATTTCATTTTGTTTATGTAGTTGATTGAATTGTTATATTTTACATATGAGGGACTTGTGTTGTTCTATTCTATATCTCTGCTATTCAATCCCTTAATTTATTATTTTATTTTATTGTTTACTAGATCCAGGCAATAACACCATAGTCAATCATCTAGATAACACCATGGTCAATCATCTAGATAACAACAACCAAAACACCATAAGGGGTGGGAGATCACACATCATCACCACCTGCTGACAAAGATGTTTTTTTAACAGTTTTGCTGTTTTTAGTAACTGTGATGGCAGTTAGGCATCATTTGTACAAATTAGAACCCTTGATGCCAGGGTGCCTCCTACCAAATTTGTCTAAAACTGATCATTAGGTTTATGAGAAGTTGAAAACAGCAATTGATGACAGTTGAATGATGTGTGATAGAGACATGGCACTACCATAATGACAGATGCATGACTCTCCCGTAATGACAGATGTATGGCCCTACCATAATGACAGATGCATGGTTCTGTTATAATCTCAACTGGCCAAAGGGCAAAAATTTAATGGAAGAGGAGTATGTGATGATATTATGTTTCAAATATGAAGTGAATCTGTGAATTGCTTATGGGGTTAAGGATCTACATGTAAGGGAAGAAAAACAAAATGCTATCCAAAGCAAACCTCCCCCTGCTCCAGGACAACCAAAATGCAAAAATATCACTGCCCCTGTAAGAAAAAAATGGAAATATTCCTGAAACAAATCAAGAATGTCTTAATAATTTTTATTTTGGCAAATCTCCCAGACATATAAAAAAACTCACCACAACAAATAAATAAATAAAACAAATAAAAGTCTATATCCCTGAAAGTTGCTCTAGATGTATTAGATCATTAATACTGGAAAATATTGTAACAATTTTTGCAGTTACACTTGAACACTGAAATGTAGCAGTACAAGACATAAAAACTGCCTTAAGTTTTGGCAGAAATTTTGTTAATAAAATTGACCAAGCCTAGGACAGGAAATCAATAATATTGTCTCTTTCCTTCAATTTTCTTTGTCAGCAATACATAATTTTTCTGGATAAGAATGACAACTGGGAAACCTAAAAATGTGATGGATAAAACATTGTCTGTCCCATGTGGGATTTGAAATGGCAAGTTAGCCTAAAGATGACACCTGATGGAGCTAAAAATAACGTAAAGAACAAATTTTATTGATTTTCATCAATGAGAGATGCCTGTTACAAAGCCAAATTTCTATTCTTAGTATCTGCTGATTGGTAACCAGTCTACATTACCCACAAATTAATGAATGAATAAGGATTTACAAGCCCACTGCATTCTTTGCCAATTCATAATTCCCTTATGTACTCTCTTGATGCTGTTTCGCCATTAACATAACTGTATGTATGTATGTATGTATGTATGTATGTAAGTATGTAAGTATGTATGTATGTAAGTATGTAAGTATGTATGTCTGTCTATCTGTCTGTCTGTATGTATGTATGTATGTATGTATGTATGTCAAGATAAAATGTAAATCATAAAGATGTTAAAATCCTTATCTTCTATAATTTGTCACATACGTGGAGTAGAGGACTAAATAATGCATATTTACCTATTGATATTGTCATTTAAAGGAATCTCAGCACAGCTGTGACTTTATGGTCCTAATTAAATTTCTAAAAATGTAAAGAATGATCACAACTTTGGGAAAATAAACCCTTATAAAGAAATGCAAACATGAAGTAGAAGATAAATATTTGTAATAATGTTACATTCTATGAAAGGTATATAAAATAGAATATCAAGGTAAAACATGTAAAATCCTTACAACATACAGGTATGTATATCTGTGTAGTGTGAATCATCTGAGTGACCATCAAACAACTCATATCAACTAGCCTTCTCATATTAGCCTTTACAAAACAGTGACCTCTTTCAGACACTTTCAGAGATCCCCAATGATAATCATATCAATAAATGTCCTTTACATACCAGACACATGTCTAATGTGGACATTATATCTGTCAAAAGTTGCATATAATGGACATCATGACCAAACACAAGCATGGATTGTCTCCTTTGCAGTTCACCACAGGTGTCAATACATCATGCACAGATTTTAACATGAGCTTACTCTCAAGATCAAACTACCAAGTGGACAATGATCATTTTCGTTCAGGTCTTATTACACGATAGATTTGCAAAGTGTTATTTTCATAACAGACATTATCCTACATTAAAAATGTGAAAACAGCACAGTTATCTTGATAGGTGCCTTACTGATGAACAAAGTATCTGATCAGAAGAATATCTTGTACATTACCATCTATACTCACTTATAAATCAAATAAAACAGCAAAAATAAAGATCCTGATCTGCTGTAGCATGATGTGGCTGCAGATCAGGGTCTATGCTGTTTGTTCTACTGATTATTCCTACACAAACTGCACAGACCAATATTTAGTGGTGCATTATGTGATGGCAGATCTGGGTCGCCACAGTTTACAACTGGACTTGATTTATACGTGAGTAAAATATAGTAAATAGTTCATGAGTGAGCTGTTGTATTCTTGAACTTGAACAGCACTTTTAACATTATTACTGAGGACATGGGAGCTAAGTGCCTTTCTCAAGGACACAATGAGATGGCTGATTCAGGCTGGTCTGAGTACGTATCAAACCTACGACCATTGGATTACAAGTCCAGCATTCTACTAAATGATCTACTACTGCAGGTCCTGTCACTAGTGAATATGGATGACCAGATCTGGATCAGCTTTAGTATAATAATATTTTCATTTAGAATCCTTGGTGTAACATATATGCTAAATTTAGTGAAAAAAGCTACTGGTTAGTAATGCATGCAAGTTTATCTACTTTCAGTTTTGGTCAGTTACCCTGACAAGTCCCATATTTTTATGTTAGTGCAATCTTTGCTTTATAAAAGGAATACTGCAGGTTACAAGTAAGAACAGATGATGACAGTTTTACATTTATACTTCACCAAAACTTAGGGCTGAAATGGTTTGTTAATTATTTAACCAGTTATCTGCAATACCTTAAGTGAACTGGTTAATCAGTCAGAAGCACTTCATGTAGGGAGTGTCACCTGACAGGACTGTAGACTTGTTGAAGCTCTAAAATCTAGTCACCTCTAAAATCTAGTCACCTGTAACATTTGTTGACAAAGAAGAAAATAAGGTTTGTATTTGTGTGAATGCATGCATGTGTATGTGTGAATGCATGCATGTGTGTGTGTTGATGTAAAGCCTAAGAAAAGATGGTGTAGGTAGGTAAAACAAGTTTTAATTTAAATCCTGGCAAATCAGAAGACCAATACTTAGTCAGCAGGTCATCAAACCAAACCAAAAAATATGTTTCCAGTCATCTGACTGTCTCTGTTTCTCACTGCCAACCCTAGCACAATTTTCTCCATGATACAAAAGATTTTTAAAAAATCACATGAAATAATATTTAAAACAATTACAACTTGTCTACCCTAATTTTAAAACCAGTGCAACAGGAAAGATGCATATTTTTTCTGTGTGTGTGTGTGTGTGTGAGAGATCGAGATCAGGATTTTTGACATAGCTTTAACAATTTTTCAGTCATATCGCTACAATGTCTGCAGTGTGGCAGTTTATAGTGATGTCTAGCAGTGAGGCATCATGCTGCAGACATGTAGCATCATGTCTCACCCAGTAACATTATCCTGACACCAGGCTGACCAGTCCTAACACTAACCTCTCAATGCTGATTGCCAAGCGAGGCAGATGTAAGTGCCATTTTTATAAGTTTTAGGTATGACTTGGCCAGGGTTCAAACCTGCAACCTCCCACATCTGAGGCCGATGCTCAAACCACTTCGGCCACCAGAGTGGTCTTTCTCTTGGCCCGAGTGAAACGGCTTGGATGCATGGCTGAAGTCTGCACCAATACAACATAACTCATTATTATCTCACTAAGTATAGATTGCAAATTAAATTCATTTGCCACTATGATATATATAATTTTCCACACATGGGCAATCAGCGGGAATACCATCTATACTTGCTTATTAGTCAAGTCAAACTGCAAACAACAAAAATCATGATCTGCCATAGCATAATGCACCCACAGATTTGGGTCTATGCTGTTTGTTCTACTGATAACTCTTAACAAACTGCACAGACCGAGATCTGCTGGTAGATTCTGTGATGGCATATCTGGGTCTGTGCAGTTTGCAGTTGGACTCATAAGTGAGTATCTATGGCACTTTTTCAGAAATGATTAGGCAATCTGGTATTACAACAAGCTGTCTCTGTGTCAGGTCCCTTCCCCCACCCAAATTTAATGGACACTTTACCTCATACCTAAACTCAGGCAAGTTATAACACACTTGAGATTAGTCACAAGAAAATATGAATATGCACATTGGGTGTTTAAACAATGAACAAAAACTTCAACAACAAAGCAAATTCATATTCCTTGACCACGAATGTGTAACGAACTAATGACAGAGTTTATTTCTTTCAATGTTTCATACAGCAAAATGTCCAGCAGTATTTTAGTAGAAGCCTGTTATCTTCTAAGAAAATAAAGAGTTTGAAATACTGTCCATAAAAAAACAGAACACATAACTTTAAAAGTTTATATGTTTTGGCAAATTTGGCAGCTGAGTCAGACTCTGTGAAGACTTAACTTGTTGCATAACAAATGCTTGAATGGTTTGCTATTATCAGCTATACAAATTACCAGCAGGTCCAAGGTAGGAATGTTTCTCATGTTTTGATTAAGAAACAGGAGAATGACAACATTTGAATAATCCAGACAACCTCTCACTGATGTATTATGCAGCCTTTTGTCCATAGGCTGGATGTCAGGGAAATAGACTGCAAGAATTTTGATACAGTAGGGTATGTCAGGATTCTTATATGTTGGAATAAGGACAGCCAGAATTACCATCTAAAACTGGCCTCCGCACTATCAATACTAGCTGGATGAAGGTTAATTGTGCAGTTCAGTGCATTAGCTGTCTGGTCATTAGATAACTTTGGTCTCTGGAACTAAAAGAGGCAAATCTCTTTCAAATGATTTTTTCATTATAGATATTAAAACTTTTGTACTTCAACTGTGTTCGATTTCTCATAGAAATTCCTCTGCTATCCAAAAGATCTGCTTCACAGAAGGTACAAATGGTCTTTCTTTTTGTAATTTGGAAGCTTAAAAAACTTCCAGATTGCAGCCTTCATGTTTTCCATCCTGGCATGTCAGCTTGTGCATGTCAATACCAGCAGTGGTTTTCTGCTATAGGAGAAGCTGACTGTACCCAACTGACTTATAAAAACCAACTCAATTTATCTCACGAGAAACAAATAATTTACAGAACTACCTCTAATCTTCAGATTGTTTACAACACAGGACCAAAAAAACCCCAATGTTAATTGGAGTGCCTTCCAACTTACCCTTATGTACCATACATAGCACTTGGCTGCATTTGGGGCACATGCACATTATTCCAATACATCTTTAAAGGAGCTTGTTTATGAAGAAAAGGCTGAGAGTGAGAAAGTCTATACACAATTTCAAATTGTTTATACATATACTCAGCTTACTAAATACACTTGCTTTACTAGGCACCACATGGTGGGTGGTAACAATTTACTGGTTACCAAATTTTTTAATTTGATGCTACTTATACTTGAACTGTCAGTGGTCACTGAAGTAATTGTTTGATCTCTACCAAAAATCACTGCTGCTGACATTGCACTGATATTAAAAAAATGTAATAATGCAGAATATTTTTTTATCAAAAGGAAACCTATTATCCCTAAGAACCTCAACTTCTTAAAATTGGATGCAACACAAATAGTGCTAGGACTGGTAAAATGATTTTGTCATTGGGACCTGCTTTGTGCTTAGACAAAGGTAAAATAGTTTTAAAAATGTCAACAAATAGAATGGTGAGCAATTTGCTTACATGAATTTATCCACACTTCTATTGCACCCCAAATTTAATGATTGCTCAACATGGATATATTCTGACAATGACCATGTTATATAACAAGTTCTGCAGCAGGCAACTGAAAACTGCAAGGGAAGTTCATAAACAAAATTCTGTCACACGAGCCAAAAGAAAAAAAGGGGCAATAACTCTTACAAAAATCAATGAAACACAAAGATTTGTCTGTATTTGTATCTTTCAATGATGACTATAATAATATAATAATGTATAAAGTTTCACACCAATCCAAAAAAAAAAATGAATACAAGCTGTGTTCACAAGGTTCTGTTTTACATTGTATCCAGCTACAAGGATAAAAGGGCAATATCTCTAACAGAATATTGGGGAGCAAAGTGGTTTGTACACATGTGCTTCTTCAGGTGCCAAGTTTATTGGTAATCCATCTATAAAAGTCCCTAAAAGAAAATGACAAACTAATGGCAGAAAAGAATGTCCAGGAATTAAATGCTGAGAAACACCTCTGATATTCTTCATCTTTAGCCAGATTTTCAAGATGTCCACCATGTTGGCTTTATATTATGTAACATTGGCATAAGTTTCATTTAAAACAAACTAGGCACTGTAAGAAATCTTTGGTGAAAACCCTGTGTTGATATGATCATAAATTTGTGAGGAGTAGCAGCAACAATATTTACAAGATCATCAACTTGGTGGCCATACTGGATGACATACTAGCACCATGTTCATCAAGAACAAACTTGATATCATAATTAGACTTAAAGTGAAACCCTATACCAACAGGATCTTTTGTTTAGGACAAGTAGCCATGAAATTATCAAGATGGCTGCAATGGTGGCCACACTGAATAACAGTCAGCCCCATTTTCATTTTGGACCAACTTAACATCATAAGTAGTCTTTTTCATGAAAACCACATCCATCCAAAGAGAAGTAGCTATAACAAGGATTAAAAATTGGCTGCCATTATATCCATATTGCAGCTAAAATCAGCACAATTTTTGTTTAAAACCAACTATATATTTTAAGAAGTCTTCTTGCTAAAAGCTGAAATCAGTATCACTTTTCACTCAGAAAGAGCAGTGGTAACATGATTTTCATAATGGCTGTCAAATTGACACCACATTAATTTACAAGCAAACAGGACATCTTGTTTAAAGCCCATACTGATATGACCATGCCTTCAAGCGTAGCAATAAGATTTTCAAGATGGCTGTTGTCACAGCAATATAAGATGTAATGCCAGGATCATTTTCATTTAACTAGTGATACAGCAAGATTTTCAATGACTGAGCCACACCATTTTCATTTATTGTTGTTGTTGCTGTTGTAGGGTTTAATGCCATTTTTCATCACAAGATAGGCTATACTTGGCAGCCAGTATAAATGGTGGAGGAAGAACCTGGGAAAACCCCAGAAAGAACCACCGACCCACGAGAAGCTACTGGCAAGCTTTCTCACATACCCACATTGGCCAAACCAGAGACTCGAACCCACGCAGACAGAGGTGAGATGGCAGTGATCTGTCCATTTTCACTTAAGGCAAACAAAACATTTAAGAAGTCTTTTCATGAAAGCCCCATGTCAATATGACTATCCATTTAGGAGGAATTGCTATAACAAGATTTTCATGATGGCTGCCAAGCCATAATAAGTCTTCTGGCATAAACCCCATGTTGATGTGATTATCCATCCTGGTGGAGAAGTAGTAAGAATTTCAAGATGACATGGTGGCCATAAGGGAAGTCAGACTAGTACCACTTTCATTTAGGATCAACAGGATTTTATAAGAAGTCATCTTGTCAATATCTCATGTCAATATGACTTTCCATTTAGATGCAGGCTGTTTCTTCATTTTAACCTTGAATTGTTGAAACAATCTTTAAAATTCTTTAGTGATAACAAGAGTCTCAAAATTAACTGCTGAGGTAACCATACTGGATGTTATAGGCAAAATTTTTATTTAGGATGAACTAAATTTCATAATATAGTCTTCTGGTGAAAAAAAAAAAACATTTTTATTATTACTTTCTGTTAGGAGAAACAGCAATAAGAAATAAGATTTTCAAGATGGTTGACATGGTGGCCATACTTGATGCCAGACTGGCATTGCTTTCACTTAGGACTAGCTAGACATAACTGTGGGGATTGTTATGGTTGGGGTGGGGTGCTCCCAATGTTTGATTTAAACTATTATAAAAGTCCCACCCAGGCTCGATTTTGTTGGAAGTTAAATTTAGTGAAAGATAGAAAGCTTTGAGCCCCCAGTCAGAAATACCGATGGCTAGATGGTTAAATATACAAAAAAGGTTGAAATTCAATGAATAACAATTTAATAACTATTCAATAATCAAATGACTCAAATTTCCAATTACACTCCTTCCGCTTGACTCTTTAATAAGCCTATTGCATCACTTGATTAGCAGTGTGAGATTAATTTCCACCTGTCCTTGTATTTCTATTCATCTGGTGTATCCTTTCTCTCTCTTATTTCTCCCACTTCCTTCTCCCCTTCCTCCTCAACTTTTCTCCAAATTCCTTCTCCTCCTCCTTCTCAAATTTCTCTAGACTCCTTCTCCTCTTCCTCCATTTTCTATACCACGACTACTCTTCTGGAAATTCGACTGTCTCGACTACAATCTCAATTCCATCTCCAACTCTTGAAGATTTGGGACCCAACGGAACCTGAATTCTGTGTTCCCTAAAAAGCTTCCTGTGAAAACACAAGGACAATACAATCTTTTCCCGAGCCCTCTCATCTCACACTACACACAGCCTATCATCAGATAACGGCTGTTAAATTTCTTCGGTCACACATTCGTTCACATCAAGATACCCATACGTTCTTGCATGGTAAAACAAACATCATAATACAGTACAGTCTCAATTACTTCTTATACATACATCAATAAATTCCATCACATCAGTACATATTCCTAATCCCATTATACTAAACAATATCACAATAATCAGATGCATTCCTTTACCTTACAACCCATACAAAGTATGCAAATATTCAAATATCCATGCTCTGATACATCCATAGTACTAATCTTACATAGTTCAACCATTCCAAATTCACAATTATAGCATGTGTAAATTCTAACATAATGCAATAATAAATGCACTGGTTTACTATGAAGTAACCTAATAGCAAATTACAAAATTAATTCTGACCACAAGCCAACAATCTACATAATTCCACTTCACATCATTAATTTTCTATGTAGGCTCAAGCCCATTTCTCAAATACGCATGTAAATGAAACAGTACAAAGGTAATTCTACATACTAAACGATCCTAGTAATTAAGTATACATACTACAAATAATTACAATTATGATGCCATAATATTCTGCAAAAATTGAGCAAATAACTTACTGACCTTTCGAAGCTTTGTCTTTAATTAGAATTTACTTCTAAGTTTTACCGCCAAATTACAAGTGGCTTCTTCTCGGAGTAAAACCTATTGATCCACAATCCTTTCAGGCAAATACTACATTTTCTCTTATGAGTTCTGAAAGTTATCATTCGGATCAGAATTGTAATCACACCCTCTATCTCAATTCTTGTTGTATATCGCTGTGAACCGATCCAATCAAACTTAGCGGACTATGTCCCTCTCGCTGTCAACATGGGGATGGATAAGAACATGACCCGCTCACCCCACAGGCTTCCCTTTGATCTTTGGACTAAGTTTTAATACATAGGGGTGATAACTACAAGCCTCCGTTTAGATGGTGCAATCTATCGCCTTTGTCGATTCAAGATTCTGGTCTCCGGCAGGTCATGTAACCTTGCTTAAGAGTTCAACCACGCCAATCTTTAGATATCAAACACATGGCTGTGATAATATTTCCAAGACAGGTAGATTATACCTTACACATCACTTTATAGCTGGAGCTTAGCAAACATGACAATAACATTAAGTCTTTTGGTGAAATCCCCATATCGGTATAACCTTCCATTCAGAAGGAGTAACGGCTATTAAATTTCATTTTCAAGCTGGCTGCCATGTCGGCCATAACTGCATGTCAGGTCATAACATTTTTAAATTATCATCAATTTGACATCATTAGAAGGTTTTTTAGTGAAAATGTCTTGTTGATATGACAAAAAAGGGTAGTGATAAGATTTTGAAAAATTTGATGTCTGAAAAGCACCTTTTACATTTAGGACCTGCTAGACCTTGGGATGAATGTGTGACAAATTTCATGACCAATCCTCTAAGTAGTTAGGAGGAGCTGCAATAACAGGTTTGTGCTGATGGACAAAGATACATGTCAGACAATGGACAACAGGGCATCCTGTACATTTTTCTGGACTGTGACCAGTACAGCTAACAGCACAAATTTTATTCTTCTGTGTAAATTGTAAATACCCCATACATTTCCTCTTATGGTACACCAGTTATTACAATATCATATTTTCTGCACAAAATACATATAAGGGGTATTTACAAAGTTCTGAATATTAACGCACTGTACAACTAAGTTCTTTATTAGTGAACAGTTTGTGCATCCCCTCCAAGTATTCCAATTACATCTCTGCAAACTTATTCTGTCTGATTATCCAACATTCAAGGCCACTCTCATTCACATATTTGGTATCTTGTTTGTACACTGGAGAATTGCTCTTCCTATTGCATGGTGGCTTTTGAATTTTGATAACTGGATTCAGCCAAAAGTCACTTGGAGCTAAATCAGGGCTGTATAGAATATGCTTAAAGTTTTCATGCCTTTGGGAAGTCTGTCAGAATGGTGGATTTATGTCCTGGTGCACTGTCACAGAGTAGATGGATGCTTCAAGTACATGTGCACTGACTGTTGGTTCAGTAGTGTTCTGCAACTTCTGGCAACACTTTAGAGGCAAAAAATGTTCAGTGACACCATTAGAGTCTTGAACAGGTATCTGGACTGGACAACGAGGCCTTTTGCATTGATAAATAATGAGCAGAAAACTCTCTTTATAGTCTGACTGCATCAAGCAATATGTAGTCTCTGCTCATTTTCTCTGATCCAAACTTTATTATTTTCCCTTGAATTGGGTTTTTAAAAAAAGTAAATCTACATTTCATCACCTATGAAAATCTATTGAAATATCTCTGGTCATCATTTTTTTTTATTTGCCAAGTAGCTTTTTTGTGATTTCAACTGCAGTCTGTTTTGATAGCTGCCAACAAATGTATAGTCTTCTTCTACAAACCTTTTTGAACAACAAATAATCCTTCAATACATTAAAAACAGCTAACGAAGAACACGTTGCAGCACCAAATTCTCTGTACATGTCTATCATCTTCTAAAGTTATGTTCTTCTACCTCATCAGACAGCGTGAAAGATATGTTTTCTGGTATCAATAATCACATTTTGTAACTATCCTAAATCTGACTTTCCATTTGCCTAAGAATAAGAAACTGACATGTGATTAAGGTACATAGGTGTCCTATCTCAGTCTCTGAAATCACCCAAGTGCAAAACCAAACCAAAGTGTGATGGGTGCGTGGACAAGTGTAACATTGCTATATGCCAGAGGTGGCCAGCTTTACAACCTTTGAGATCCACAATACTGGAGGCAATATTGGAAAGAGCCATCCATACATTTTAGCAAACATCTAGAACAGGTAAACATGAAGGTGGGTGTAAGGGTGCAAATTTATGTCAATCTATGAAGAAAGCATTAAGTTGGATAGGTGAATGATTAGTTAGATTTATGGGGACAGACGCATGTTTAAATAGCCGTAATGCACGGATTGGTACAGTCTCTGTCATGAGTTTAGCGATTTTTGATTAAGGCTACGTTTGTTTAAACTGAACAGGATAGGGGTCAACTTCTGATTGGTATGGAAAACTGTCATTTCTGAAAGTTACCAGGAATCAGTTGGGTAATCAATGTTTTTCAGGCGAACTGCACTGTTTGAGCCTAGTTCAGGCGGGAATTGTATATTTCATCCAGATTAGTCACGCTGTGAAGGGGGCGTGGTTTCACATGAAAACTCTCATTTTAAATGTATTAATAGCAAATTTGAAATCAGTCTACACTTTTTTCTGCAAGAGAAACAAATGTAAGGGGACTCCGAGGGATTTAAGAAGTAAATTCACTCGGAAAATCATCCAGGGGAAGCGATTGTCTGGAAAAATCGACAGACACAAAAGCTTGAAAGCACAAGGTATTTGCATCAATTTTTATGTAATTCATTGATACTACTATGATGATTTGTTTGATTTATTTTCTTGTATTTGCATGGATTTATTTGTTTAAATTAGTAGATCAATTTTCTTGATATGGTGTAACTGTGTTGAGTTCGTTTATCTGAGTCTGTACAATGATATGTTTCTTTATGTATATACATTGATGGCTCGTTTGAAGATATAGTCTCGATTATTCTAGGAAATTATGTATCTAGAATTTCATGCCTTATTTTATATAGGAAATTAGGTATCTAGAATTTCATGCCTTATTTTAGTTGAGATGCGAGAACCCGTGTGAATTCTCCGATATGAGTTCAGGTATGATAACTACTTGATTGTTGTTATAAATACCGTAGTGTAAGGAATTTCATTCAGTCATTTGTGTAATGTCTGCCAGTAATTGAAATAGCCATTGGGAGTACATTAGCCTTAGGGAGCTAGGTTTGTACGGTCTGCATTGTTTAGGTAGGACCAGATGGCCGTAGGATGTGTTTGAAATTAGGATAGAATTTATCTGACATTAACACGAAAAGATTAGGAGCTCTTCTCAGGAGGGGTATACAGCAGAACACTTAGGGTGTCGTTTGTTTACTTTTGCAAGGTGAGATTTGTCCCACCAGGGTCTATGTGACATATCACAGATTTGCAAGCCACCAGGGTCTACGTGACATATCATGGATTTGCAAGCCACCAAGGGTTCTATGTGACGTATCACAAACTTGCAAGCCAAAGTGACCACACAAGTTGGAAGGCTAAAGGCAGCAATACACCTGAGATTGTGGAAAAAAGGGGAAAGTGAAAGGACCCAGACTTACAGGCACAGGAAGCCAAAGGAACAGTCGGAGAGATTGGACTGATGCAAAAACTATCAGGTTATGAATCTGTACAAAGCAGTGTTCGATTTCACTCGGTTTGATGATGATTTAAATTCTATCGCTTAACAGATCGGCTATTGTAAAAGCATATTTGTATTTTGAAACTTGTTTGAAAATTTGAATCAAGGAAGTGTATCTTGCTAATGTAATGTATTATTACAATTGTTTCTGAATTTTATTGTCTATGAATTTTTTATTAAATTTTATGGTATGTACATGTACGGGGGTTTGTGTCTTTTTGTTCTATATACCTTCTCAGATCTTTATGTATTCCACCTGTAAATTTCACAATTTCTATTGATACTTACTCGCTCCGGGCAAATTACACCATAGGCGATCACCTCTAGATAACGATAACCAAACCCATGACACCCACCCCAACAAAGCTGGGAGGGGAATTATGACAGTGAGAATAGGAGATTGACGACAGAGTGGGTAGAGGTGTCTGTTTGGTGGAGAGTAATGTTAATATAAATTAACTTTTTTGGAACATTATTCAGTGTTATTTAGCAAATTTTGATATAAATAAAAAAAATTAAAAATTCAATTATTTTAGTTATGTCATAAGATCTGCACCACAGGCTTGCACGAGCTGCATGCGGCTCTCATAAGCTGCTCTATGGCCATCGCTGCTACATGCCCTACAACTGTCATAATGCAGAACTGAAACACTCATATCTTAAAATGCTGCAATTAATACCACCAATATGAGCTTATTCTACAGAAAAGTGGTCCAAAATAAGGAAATGGTCTGTGATTTAAGAAGAAAAATTTGATCTTTTGCAAAGTAAATGATGACTTTAAAGAATGGTCTAATTTTTGAGGCTTGTCACAAAGTGAGATTTTACTGCATTAACTTTCTTTTCTAAATAGGCAGCTAGATTTGCAAAGAATCATGTTCTCTGTATTTTAGACTTACCGCTTTTGGAGGTGTTGTGTAGTAGAGTTGGGTAGGACTTCTGTGCATGGAGACATCATCAGAGCAGCTTGTCATATTCTCTGAAGAGGCCGTGGAGTCTGTGTCATCTTCAAAATTCCAAGCCGAGCCTAGAGAGAAAATAAAACTATGGGAATAGAGTCATGCAAACTGGTGTCAAATTTTGAGAAATGTCCACTAGCACCAAATATTAATATACAGTACATACAAATTTCAAGTGCACTTTATTTATAGACAAAAGAAAACTAGTGGATGCTGTTGTGCAAACTGGGATCATAAATTCTATATGAGAATTATATTTTGCATCTAATTTGCATTGTATGAAAATTTTTGATACACTTTTTAAAAAGGCCATTGAATCAAACAGAAATTTAGGAGATATAATTGATTGCACGCATAAAACTTTTGCTGGAAACCATTTTACATCTACTCAAGCAAATTCAACGTCAATTTTTCTAAAATAAAGATGATTCAAAATCAAAGTGAGTACTTTAAAGTCAGGCACTGGTACACATCAACAGTGAGGGAATTTCCTCTTACCGGGTATGTATTCAGTCAATCCAATAGAAGCAACTTACAGGTGAGAACAAACATATTACTGTGCCCTGTCTGGAGCAGAATAAACTATAGAAATGACTAGCAATTTACTCATGCAAGTGCAACCCTCTGGCTCTTACCCCATGATGGAGATTATCTAAGGTAAATAAGCTGACATAACTCTTCTGACAATAGTACAGTACAATGGCTGTCAACACTGTACCTTCTGATAATGACAATTATACAGCTCTCCCTCAGGCTGGTTACCATATGTACTTGCTTATGAGTCCAAATGCAAAACTGTACAGCCTCAGATCTGCCATCACATAATGCACCAGCAAACCTGGATATGTGCAGTTTGTTAGGAGTAATCAGAAAAACAAACAACATACAGCCTAATTGGCAGGCACATTATGCTATGACAGATCAGGATCTTTGTTGTTTGCAGTTTGACTTGACTTATAAGTGAGTATGTATGGTATAATAATGCTTCCTGTTATAAGACAGAAGTAAAACTATGTATTGTGTACTTCATTATAATGTGGTCTCATTATAAGGTGCTATATACTCAGATTCCCAGAGGCAGTCTTATAATGAGGGTGTGTGTGATTTAGATTTTTAACGTACCTTTAACAATTTTTCAGTCATATCGCTACGATGTCTGCAGTGTGACAGTTTATAGATTATAATGAGGGGGTACTCTAAGTAATGAGTTTCACTTTATTATATAATTTTTACATGTAAAACCTGTCAAACAGCATGAATTTTCTTCATTCTGTGCCATTGCGATTAATGGATGCAATGCTACATCGCCAGAAACAAGTTATGAAATTTACAGTAATATTAGGACAGTGACCTTTTAACAGATTTAGATTTTACAAATAATGCTTCAAAATGTGTATTTTGTCATATTAATTATTGTTTTCAAACAAAAATGAATATATTTTTATTTTTGTTAACACATTTCTTGCACAGATTGTTATGTAGCAGGATCATATATTTTAGAATTGTATATATTCATGTTTTAATTAGGCAGAATTAGGTATTTTATTATTTTATATAATTAATGTTCATTGCTAACTGAAGTAAAGTCACCAGTTGCAATTATTGTCTTGTTCTCACTTTACACCCATTTAGCCAATTAGGCAACCTTAAACCAGGATTACCTGTTCAAGTTTTGTTCACTCTGAACAATGAAGCTACCTGATTAGCAATGAAGCTACTTGATTACTGTTCATGCTAGTTTGTTCCATTATAGGACAAGTAATTAGTAACTTTCCAATTGGTCAGTTTACAATTTGCCTGTATGAACCACATAGCATGAACAGCATATTAGTGACAAATAGTCATTCCAGTGGATTGTTTCTGAAGTGTACTGGTCATAGGGTTGGAGTAAGGTTGGTAGTTTTACTTTTTGCATTTATTATTATGTCAATGTTAGTGTGTCCTTTTATAAAGTGTACATTTTTTTTTTTAATTTTTAAATTCAGCTATAACCTCTTAGGGATGAAATGTATGATCACCTTAAACTGCCACCTGTGATATTGTTTACATGGTAATATTACAAGGTAGTATCTTGTGGAGAAGTTTCACAAAACGAATAAGATGGAATGGAAATATCTATATCTGACACAGTATTTAACTGCATAGTGATCTTAAAATCTACATCTTGCATTTGCGTAGTACAAAAACTGGTAGAACAGAAAATATCTCTTATTTGATATATTTGATCACTCTCTCAATATGCATGGCATAGCGTGTTCATATATTTTCCAATTAGTACACTATCAATCTGCATATTCTTTTCTGGGCCTATCATTTCTGTCCATATGCTTATTGTTTTGCATTTAGATTTATTTGGTTCCCTACCTCTATATATGGATAATTATTAAATATAAAAAGTAGTAAGTCTATTGTATTAAATGTACTGGGAGATGAATCAATGTATACATGCAGAACAGTAATGTGCTGATGATGGTATTGTTCTGTATATTTGTAATACATGTATTTTATTGTATTTGCAGGGTGTAAGAAAGCAGGAGAATACATTTGTCTTTATTTAACAACCTCGTGCATAATAAAACCAATTCCTTACAACAACACTGGACTTGTCTTTTCTTTTCTGGGAGTAGAGAGAGAGAGAGAGAGAGAGAGACATAGAGACAGATAGACAGTAAGAAACAGAGAGAATGAGAGAGAATGAGAGAGAATGAGAATAAGAAAGAGAACAAAAGAACGAGAGAGAGTGAGAGAAAGAGAGAACAAGAGAGAGAGAACAAGAGAGAGAACAAGAGAGAGA